>BDUI01002109.1:29622-41881 GCA_002335545.1 Apodemus speciosus | reverse complement strand
CAGGTTCCATCTGCACCCAGAGCTGATGCAGTGCCACAGTGCCTGGATCTGATACAGCACCATAGCACTCCATGCCCAATATAGTCAAGAGAGCACTGGTCCTCCTCTTCTTTTTCTTCAGTGCCTGCTCCAAGTTCATGTTTGGTTTTCTGTCCTGACTACCATTCATTATTTACTGTAAGATATAATATGAAATAAATTCTTTCCTCTTCAAAAAGGAGCTATTAGATTCTTACTTGTATAATAAAAAGGACACCAATTTCTGGAGCCCTTACATTTTATACTGAGGCAAATAAATTAGGAAAGGCAAGATGTAAGTCAGAAAATATAAATAATATTGTTGAATATCTTTATAATGCAAATCAAAATGACAGTTATATTCCATTCTCATGGTGGTATTAGAATTTCAAGTATCTCTTATCATAGTAACTGAATCTCCATGTGTAAAAAGAGTAGTTTTTATATAGAAACTGCTGAACATATTCAGGATTGTTCTGAGTTAACTTTTCTGTTTCTTCAATTACAAGTGACCAGAAGTAGAAATCATCTGTTGAATATAACACATATAAGACCCTGCATGGTTCTACAAGGTCCACTAGCACAAGATAATGATGTAATGGATCAGATACTGATGGGAAATGTGCTAGATGCTACAAAATTTCATAAGAACATGATGTTAACAGCAAATATTTAAAGAATGAGTTTTCTGTCATTTGGAAACAAGGAATTTGTAAGACAATGTCCTATTCCTTGTTCGTTATATAACCAAACACCACTAAATATAGGAAATAACCCAAAAGGTACATAAAGAAATGAAAGTTAGCAAGTGGATGAGTTTCATTTTGCAGTTTTGGAACCTTAAATATAGCTACAATACTATAGACACATATTTAGGATTTTTTATTCACTTTACATTCATATCAAAGCCCAACCCCTCCTCTCCTCCTGGTCACAATCATAAAATCCCTCCACACATTTCTTTTGCCCTTCCCTCAGAGAAGGAGAAAYAACTTGTTGGTACCACCCCACCCTGGGATATCCAGTCACAGTAGCCTTAGTGCATTCCTTAATACTGAGGTACAAATAGGTACTCTAGTTAGGGGAATGATGTTGAATGGTAGGCAAATTAATCAGAGACAGCTTCCATTCCAATTGTTAGGGAACCAACCTGAAGACAAAGCTGCACAACTGATACAGATGTGTAAAGGACCTAGATCCATGCACTGTATGCATTTTGGTTCATGGTTTGGTCTCTGTAAGTACCATTTGGACCCATGTTAGTTGACTCAGTTAGATGACTTAGTATAGTTGACTTCTTAATCTCCCACAATTATATCCCCCACCCTTCCACAAGACTCACAAAACATTGCCTGATGTTTGATTGTAGCTCTCTACATCTCTTTTCATATACTACTGTATAAAGATTCTCAAAAGATAATTATGCAAATCTCCTGCCTGCAAGCATAGAATAATAACATTAATAATGACATGAATTGGCTATATTAAATGGTACGTGTTTCAAGTTGGGAAAGTCATTGGTTGGCCATTGATTCAGTCTCTGCTCCTTCATTATCTCTGTGCATCTTTTCAGTAGGACAAACTTTGGTTTGAAGGATTTGTGGGTCAGTTGATGTCCCACTTCCTCCACTAGAAGTTCCACCTGGTTAGAGGGAGTGCCCGCATCTGTCTCCAAATTCCCCACTGATAAGAAGCTCAGCTACTTGTCTCATATACTTGTCTGTTTTTCTGCAAATAGCATGCAGTTTTTATTACTATTGCTTTATAGTATAGCTGTAAATCAATGATGGTAATAAGGATTCTCCATAAGATCCTTTGTTTTACAAGATTGTTCTAGCTATCCTGGATTTTTTTTTGTTTTTGTTTTTGTTTTTCTATATGATGTTGAGAATTGAGATGATTGTGCCCAGATGCGGTAAAGTCCCTTTGCTCATCTGGACTTGGGGTTTCAGACCAAGCAGACACAGATACTATCTCAATCTATTAGCAGGTGAGATCTCGTACATACAAAGATTAGGAAACCCCTTCTGGCTGGTCCTTTCTGCTAGGGCAGACTATTAGCTAGTCTGCTCCACTGAAGTCACCACACCCTAAGGCATACCAGGAGATCCTTGCACTTAGGGCAACTAACACGACAGCCTGAAGGCATCTCAGGAGATAAGTTGCACACAGGGAAACTGAGAAACTGATCAACAGATTGTCAGCTCCACTGAAGACATCACAGCTTGATGGCATCCCATTCCTCTGCACACAAGACAACTGGGAAACCAACACCAAACTCTGAAGATCCCTTGGGAGCTCTACAGCATTCAGGGCAACTGCCATAACAGACTGAAAGCCTCCCTGGAGTTCTGTTGCACAGAAGAAAACAGAAACCACAGTCCATAAGGTCCCATGGAGAAAAAGCTTCACATAGACTGATTGCTTCTCTGAAGAGACAACAGTCTGAATGCCTCCCAGGAGATATGGTACAGCCAAGGCAACAGATTAGCAGCTTCTCTGCCTGTCTGAAGCCCCCACAGTTGGAAGGCCCCAAAAGGAGGTCTGCTATAGCCAGATATAAAGGCCTATCAGGAGACCTAAAGCAGCCCAGGGACAATAGAAGCAGACTTTAGACAGAGTCACCCAGACCAGCAAACACCAGGGATAACCAGACAGTGAGAGGCAAGTACAAGACCATAAGCAACAGAAACCACTACATGTGGACATCATGAGAAACCAGTTATCCAACAACAGCAAGCCCTGAATATAAAAACACAAATGAAACTCAGGAAGGTGACCTAAAATCCTATCTCATGAAGATAATACAGTCCTTTAAGGAAGGAGGATATAAATAACTCACTGAAAGAAATACAGGAGAACACAGGTAAACAGGTAGAAGCCCTTAAAAAGGAAACAAATACAACCTTTAAGAAATACAGGAAAACACAAACAGGTAAAGGAATTAAATAAAGCAGTACAAGACCTAAAAGTGAAAGTAGAAGCAATAAAGAAAACACAAAAAGAGACAAACCTGGAAATGGAAAACCTARGGAAAAGATCAAGAATTACAGATGTAAGTATTACCAACAGAAGGCAAGAGTTAGAAAAGAGAAACTCGGGTGGAGAAGATAACCTAGAAGACATTGACACATCTGTCAAACAAAATTTAAAATAAAAATATTCTAAGCCAAAACATCCATGAAATTCGAGACACAATCAAAAGACCAAATTTGAGAATAATTATCTAAGAATAATTTGAATAAAGGAGAAAGAAAATGCCCCAGCTCAAAGGACCTAAAATCATCTTCAACAAAACCATAGAAGAAAACTTCATCAATCTAAAGAGATGGCCATAAGTATACAAGAAGCTTATAGAATACCAAATGAATGGGACCAGAAAATAAAATACTCTTATCACATAACAATAAAAACACTAAATGCACCGAACAAAGAAAGAACATTAAAAGCTGCAAAGGAAAATGGACAAGTAATATACAAATGTAAACCTATCAGAATTATACCAGACTTCTCAGCAGAGAAACTAAAAGCCAGAAGAGCCTTGTCAGAGGTCATGTAGTCTCTAAGAGAATAAAAATGCTATTCCAGCTTACTATACCCAGCAAAACTCTCAATCAATATAGATGGAGAAAGCAAAATATTTCAGGACAAATACAAATTCAAACAGTATCTATCAGCTGGGCAGTGGTGGCATATGCCTTTAATTATAGCACTTGGGAGGCAGAGGCAGGCAGATTTCTGAGTTCCAGGCAAGCTTAGTCTACAGAGTGAGTTCCAGGAGAGCCAGGGCTACACAGAGAAACCCTGTCTCAAAAAAAGGGAAAAATGCCAAACAGTATCTATCTACCAACCCAGCACTAAAGAGGATTCTAGAAGGAATATTCCAGCCAAAGGAGGGTATGTACACCAAAGAAAAGACAAGATATTAATCATCTCTCAAGAAAGCCCAAAGGAGATAACCACATGCACATAATGCACATATTATATATGGAACTAATAGTCATCTCTCTTTAATATCTCTCTATGTTAATGGACTCAACACAACTATAAAAACACATAAGCTAAAACACTGGATATGCAAGTAGAATCCATCATTTTGCTGCATACAACAAATATACCACAATAAAAAGACAGACACTATCTCAGAATAAAAGCATGGAAGAAGGTCTTCCAAGCAAATGGTCCCAAGAAACAAGCTGGAGCTGCCAACCTAATATTGAATAAAATAGAATTTCAGCCAGGAGTTATTAAGGGTGATGAGGAAGGACACTTCATATTCATCAAAGGGAAAATCCACCAAGAGAAAGTCTAAATTCTGAACTTCCATGCTCCAATTTCAAGGGTACTCACATTCATAAAAATAACTTAACTAAAGCTCAAAACACACATTGAATACCAAACAATAATAGTTGGAGATTTTAACACCCCACTCTCACTATTGGACAGGTCATTGAAACAAAAACTTAACAGAGACACAGTGAAACTGATAGAGGGTATGAACCAAATGGATTTAATAGATATTTATAGAACATTTCATGCTAAAAGAAAATATTATACCTTCTTCTCAACAACTCATGGTTCCTTCTCTAAAATCCACCATGTAATTGTTCACAAAACAACCATCAACCAAATATAAGATGAATAAAATAATCTGATGAATTTTATCAGATTGCCCTGTTCTAAGGCTGGTCTTCATTAACAAAACCAACAGAAAGCCCACATACACGTGGAAACTGAACATCTCTCTACTCAATTATAACTTGATCAGCGAAGACATAAGTAAAAGACTTCCTGGACTTCAATGAAAATGTTGACAAAACCTACACAAACTTATGGGACACAATGAAACCAGTGCTAAGAGGAAAATTCATAGTACTAAGTGTTCGGGTAAAGAAACTGGAAAGATCTTAAACTAGGCACTTAATAGCACACCTGAGAGTTCTACAATAAAAATAAGCAAACAAGCCAAAAGGATTACATTTCTGGAAATAGGGCTAAAATCAACTAAATAGAAACAAAGAGAACAATAAAAAAGAGCTAATAATACTAAAAGCTGGTTCTTTAAGAGAATTAACAAGGTAGATACACCCCTAGACAAACTAACTAAAGGATCTAGAGGAAGTACTCAAATGAACAAAATCAGAAATGGAAAGGGTGTCATAACAACAGAAACAGGAAATTCACAAAATCATCAGACCCTACTACAAAATCCTATACTCAAAAATAAAACAACAACAACAACAAAAACAACAACAAAACAAAAAGAAAAACACAAAAACAGGAAAATCTAGATAAAATGGATGATTTTCTAGGAAGATATCACATACTAATGTTAAATCTAGAGCAGGTAAACCATCTAAACAGGCCGATATCCCAAAAGGAAATAGAAGAAGTAATTAAAAACCTCCCAACCAAATTAGCCCAGGGAAAAAGGCTTTAGTGCATAATTCTATCATACCTTCAAAGAACACCTAATACCAATATTCCTCAAACAATTCGATAATATAGAAACAGAAGGAACATGATGTAATTCATTCTATGAAGCCACAATTATTCTGACACCTAAACAACACAAGGATGCAACCAAAAAAGAGTACTTTATACTAATTTCGCTTATGAATGTCTATGTAAAACTGCTCAGTAAAATTCTTGCAAACCAAATCCAAAAACACACAAAACCATCATTCACAATGATCAAGTAGGTTTCATCCTATGGATGCAAGATTGTTTCAGTATATGATAATCCATTAATCTAATCCACTATATAAAAATTTTCAAAGAAAAAATCATGTGATCAAATTTTATGTTTCACCACTTTGCTGAAGATGTGTATCACCTGGAAAAGTTCTCTGGTAGAAATTTTGTGTTTGCTTTTGTATACTATCATACCATCTTCAAATAGTGATATCTTTATTTCTTCTTTGCCAATTTGTATCACCTTGAGCTCTTTTTGATGTCTTATTGTTCTAGCTATCACTTCGAGTACTATATTGAATAGATATGGCGAGAGTAGACATCCTTGTCTTGTCCCTAATTTTAGTGGGATTGCCTCAAGTATCTCTCCATTTAATTGGATATTGGCTGTAGGCTTGTAGCAAATTGTTTTTATTACGTTTAGGTATGGGATTTAATACCTGATCTCTCCAATACTTTTAACATGAAAGGCTGTTGTAATTTGTCAGTTGATTTTTCTGCATCTGAGATGATCACAAGTGAATTCAAACCTGAAGTTGCTTTCTTATTTTCTCTTCAGGATTACATAATTTATGAAATATTTGTGACTGAAACTGTGACTATTACTTTTCTAGGTTAAGAGTCAATTTCTTCAGCTTTTTCTTAATGTTACAAAAAGTATTTTCCACAAATACTCACACACTGTTGTGGATTCCAAAAGAGCGTGCTGACAGAAACTTGATATAGCTGTCTCCTAAGAGGCTCTGCCAGTGCCTGACAAATACAGAGGTGGGTGCTCTCAGATAACCACTGGACTGAGCACAAGGTCCCCAATGGAGGAGCTAGAGAAAGCACCCAACAAACTGAAGGAGCTTGCAGCCTCATAAAATGAACAACAATGTGAACTAACCAGTACCCCCAGAGCTCTAGCTAATAAACTACCAACCAAAGAGTACACATGGAGGGATCCATGGCTCCAGCTGCATATGTAGCATATGATATCCTTGTTCAACATCAAAAGCATGAGAGGCCCTTGGTCTGGAGCAGGCTTGATGCCCCAGTATAAGGGAATGCTAAGACAGGGAAACGGGAGTGGATAGGTTGGTATGGAGGGAATGGGGTATGGTGTTTTTTGGAGGGGAAACCAGGAAAGGGGATAACATTTGAAATGTAAATAAAGAAAATATCTAATAAAAAGTCTTTTCAAGTATATACATTTTAACATGATATTGTGCATGGACTGGTCCCATTTAATGTTAATGCATTATCCTCCAAAACCCAACTTCATCATGAATTTTATAATGGATAAGTGTGTGTGTGTGTGTGTGTGTGTGTGTGTGTGTGTGTGTGTGTGTGCGTGTGTGTGTGTGTACATGTATGTACATCTTATTTATGTTAAATATATCCCCACACCTAAATACCAAGAATGAATTAACAATTTGTATATAAGTATGTAATTTATATTATGTTATCAAATGAAAAATAAATTAAAAGAATAATTTTCGGAGTCATGAAAGATATTAGGCAACAGTTAACCCACTTGTTTCATTCACACCACTCAGTGATAATGTGATCATAGTCACATGCCTGGAATTCATTCCATTATATATGTTTAAAGTTTTACATTTACAAGCTAAAACACATTGTCCAACATTTTCATGTTGTTGTTAAGGGAGTAATAAAAATCAAACCAGGAGACATTGATGATCAAAATATGTTAATGAATATGAGCACAAAAGTTACAGAGCAGAAGAATATAAATGAGTTCTATCTGGCTCTACCTGAATTAATCACCTAACGCAAATTTTTCATCAGCCAGGTTTTCTCCTTCAGGATTTGTGGTTCCCTATAATCACATTATGGTAAAAAGTCTGTCTAATAGATGCACTTTGTTGGTAAAACCCTGGGGACTACAGAGACTGTAAATATCAACCTGAGTTCACCATACAACAGTCTTTCTCAGGTAAGTAGCCAGTACAGCTACCTCTGAGTTCACACCTCATCATCACTTCATTACTATAAAACAGGAAGGATCTTTCTAAGATTCGTTTCTTGTGAAGTGTGTTTTGCAATATGGAAAGAATTGCTGATTTTCAATCATGATGGCACCCAAGCATGCTGAAGAGTTTTAACTTGATGATTTATATGGATATCTGTACTTTAATATTAGTCATTCAGTGATTATGAGATGAGGTCACAAAAAGGATAAATTGAATGCATAATTTTGTATGTCACAGGAAAAAGTAAGCCACAATGAAAGTGTTACAGGCCTCTTAGGTATCAAGATCTATTTTAAATCAATTATTGTTCTGTTATGTTTTTTATTGGTCTTTTATTATTGTTTTTATTCTATTAATTCATAGCTAGGATGATCATGCTGTTCTGCTGTATTATTATGAAGACAATGAAGCAGTTCAGAGAATTCCATTTACGTTTTTATTACAAATGAAAATTCATTGTACTCAATAGTGTTTAACGAAAACTCTGATTTTATTTTGATTGTGTTAGTTTATATTGGGTGTAATTTTCTTTGTGGTTTCCCACTGGTTATACTTTAGTAAATTTCAGTGAATAATCTATATATAATATACCATGTTGTTCTTATAATTAATATAATGTGGTACAAGAGAAGACATGTATTAAACAAAAATAATCAGATAATATAACAGAAGGGTTAAAATTTGAGATAAGGGTTAAAACAGAGATAAATTTTGAGAGATAGAAAAGATAGAAGGCAAGAGAAACAAGTGAACAGACACACATATGGATGAAAAAAACAAAGAGGTAAAGGCAGTTTATTTTATGAAGCATGTCTTGAATTTTAAACTGATGGACATTTTTTTCTGTACAAATAACAACATTATTTTTTCAGTATCTGAAAGTCATGGGATTCAAAAACCAAACAACTACTTCTGACTTTCTCCTTCTGGGCCTTTCAAGTGACCCTGAACTGCAGCCTGTCATGTTTGGAATCTTTCTCTTTATATACCTGGTAACAATGATTGGAAACATGTTCATAATATTGGCCATCAAYTCAGATTCCCATCTTCATACTCCCATGTACTTCTTTATCTCCAACCTCTCCTTGACTGATATCTGCACAAGTAGCACAACAATACCAAAGATGCTTGTRARCATCCGAGAACAGAATCTAAGCATAACKTTTGCAGGATGCCTCACTCAGGCTTTCTTTGCCATGCTTTTTGTTAGTCTAGAGTGCTGCCTTCTTGCAGCAATGGCATATGATCGCTATGTGGCCATTTGCTACCCATTAAGGTACACAGTCATCATGAATTGGTATCTGTGCCGTCTAGTCATCCTATTCTCTCTGCTCAGTAGCACTGCTAATGCATTGCTTCTCAGTCTCATGATGCTGTGGCTGTCCTTCTGCAAAACCTTGGAAATTCCTCACTTCTTTTGTGAAATTACACAGGTCATTAAGGTAGCCTGTTCTGACACATCCATCAACATTATACTGATATATATTGCAAGTTTAACATTTGGTGGCATTACTTTTTCTGGAATCATTTTCTCTTACATTGAAATTGTCTCCACTGTTTTGAAAATACCATCTGTGCAAGGAAGATATAAAGCCTTCTCTACCTGTGGGTCTCATCTATCAGTCATTTCTTTGTTCTATGGGACAGGTTTAAGTGTGTGCATCAGCTCATCAGTAACTGACTCTCCCAGGAAAACTGCAATGGCATCCGTAATGTATACTGTGGTGGCTCAGATGATGAACCCCTTCATTTACAGCTTGAGGAACAAGGATATTAAGGATGCCTTGAGAAAAGTCATAGGTAGAATGATTTCCCTTTATTAAATATGTTATCTTCTTTGGTTACATCCTATAGTTAAATAACTCTGACAAGACTCCTGGAATTTCCAAATGTCTGACCATCCATTTACTAATGTATGGTATCCTTCTAAATTCAGTGCAGGATATAATGTCTGATTGTATTTATTATAATTTATGTTTACTTATTGTGGACAAATTGTCACAATTCTGTTATTGGTCCCCTTTCTGTTACAAAATCAGGGACAAAGTATGTGACTGTTGGTCTGTGTCTGTATGTTATATAAAAGTGAACCATACATGTGTATTTGTATATATGCATACATTAATGTGTATATATATACATGTATATAACAAAAAGATGGGATGCTAATCTTATATAAGTATATTAATATTTGCAAGTAGAAGTTGTACATATTTGAGAACTGCATGAAAACATTTCAACATATGTAGAAAATATGTAATGATCAGATCATGGCAATTAGACAAAGTGCTACATCCAATATTTATTTTACCATTAATTTCAGTGGATAACACTCAATGAAACTCATCTGAATTTATGTTGTTCTTACTTGTCAACCATAGTACATTAGAAGTTGGTTCATCCATCTAAATATACTGTATACCTATTCTCTGTCTGTTTGTCACATATCTTTCCAAGTTTGTCATAATTAACATATTGTCTGCTGTAAAATCATCTTTAGCTTTCAAACATATATAAGAGAATAAGGTATTTTTAATTCTGTGCCTGACTATTTTCACTTAAAAAATAATGTCTAATATAATTAATTTTACCTAAAGTGATAATTTTATATTCATATGTAGTTACAAACATTATTGTATCTACATACCATTTCCCTTTATACATGTATAAACTGATTATTGTTTAAAATTAATTTATTATGTAGACTGTTGACAGTGTTGATTCAGTTGGATAAATACATATATATATATATATATATGACTATTAAATGTTTGTCTTTATACCTTTATATCTTCACCCATTTCAGTTCATGAACGATCAATTTTCTCTGTGAATAAATGCCATTTTTTACTGGTATTGACTGCAATTTAACTGGTATTAACTGATGGTGCCATTTTAACTCAGGTAGTGTGTCAATGACAATTATATAGATTTCACTGAGAGTTAGAATGACACTGAAACATTTTTAGAACTGATTTATCATTTGTCTGTATTATTTTAAGGAAAACATATTTAGCTCCTTTGCTTATTATTTAACTGTATTTTTTAAATTTGCTTTCATTTTGATTCCTTTATTTCATAGCTGTGACATATTTTATGGGTTTTCAAAAGGTGAATGGAATGAAGTTAAACTTATCAGTTGCTGAGGAAGATTTCAAACCTATTAAATGAATTATACATCTTCTGTTAAGGTCAGATCAATAGCAATACCAGGTGATGCCCCAAGTGCTGGAGGAAGAAAACTTTGAACTTAAGATATTCATTTCTGAAAATCATCATTTCTAAGTCATATCCTGCTGAAGGAACATCAAAGTCAATATAGTCAGTTTTATTTCTTTATTTTTTTCATTTACATTGCCAATGGTAAAACCTTTCCTTATATCTCCCTTCCCTAAGACTCCCAACCTCTCCCTGTCCTCCTTCCCCTGCCTCCATGTATATGCCCCACCATCCAACATACTCCCACCCCACTCGGTTTCCCTTTGTTGGGGCCTCTGTTGAGCTTTTAACTGATGAAGGACCATTCCTCCCACTGATGTCCAACAAGGCCTTCCTCTGCTACATTTTGGTCTGGAACCATGTGTGCCCCTTGGTTGATAGTTCAGTCCCTAGGAGTCTTGGGTTATCTGGGTGGTCGAAATCATTATTCTTCCCATGGAGCTGTAAACCCCTTCAGCTCCTCTGGTCCATCCTCCAGCTCCTCCATTGGGGAACCCATACCCARTCCAATAGTTGGTTGCTAGCATCTGCCTCTGTATTTGTAAGGCTCTGGCAGGGCCCCTCCATAGACAACCATGGCACACTCCTTTTGGTATGCACTTCTTGTCATTTATAAAAGTGTTGGGGTTTGGTGACTGTTTATAGGATGAATCCCCAGGTAGGGCAGTCTCTGACTGGCCTTTACTTCAGTCTCTGCTCCACACATTGTCTCCCTTATTGCTCCTATGAGTATTTTGTTCCCTTTCTTACAGGAACCAAAGTACCCTCACTTAAGTCCTCATTCTTCTTGAGCTTCCTGATCTGAGTGAATGGTAACTTCTTTATTTTGAGCTTTTTGGGCTAACATCTGCTTATTAGTGAGTGCATAAAATGTGTGTTCTTTTGTGATTGGGTTGCCTCGAGCAGGATGACACTTTCTAGTTCCATCCATTTGCCTAAAAATTTCATGAATTCATTGTTTTTAATAGCTGAATAGTACTCCATTGTGTATATATACGTTAGTTTCTATATCCATTCCTCTGCTGAGGGACATCTGGGTTCTTTCCATCTTCTGGCTATTATAAATAAGGCAGCTATGAACCTAGTAGAGCATTGTCCCTTCCCCCACTTCCGCATTTAAGGTAGGCTTTTCAGCCCCTGCTCTGACCAGTTTCAGCCCTGTGAAATTCCTGGCTTTTGTTCTGTATAGAACAACAAGGCCTCAGGGCAGCCTCACCAGGAAGCTGCAGAAGCATTCTGGACCTGCAGTTCTCTGGCCTCAGCAGGCGACCTGCTGAGATGAAGCCAATGATCTGCTGAGACTAGAACCAGCAAGATCTTGAGACTTCACCTAAAGCCTGGGGGCTGGG
>BDUI01002109.1:3864-28310 GCA_002335545.1 Apodemus speciosus | reverse complement strand
AGAAAATGGAAAAAGATGGTATCCTGCACGGTGAGCAAAATGGGTGCTGGAGGATACGGATTAAGTAAGGCAGTGTTGACACAACACTGAACTCCTTGCTTAGAGGCAGACAGTGGAAAATGGGGAAGAACTTTATATGTTCTGATTGTAAACACAGCTATTAAGAGCTATTCAGGCAATAAGGAAAGGGTTTAAAAATAGGCATATGTCTGCAGCTTCCAAGAGCTGCTTTAAGAAAGTTTGGAAAATGAGAGAGAAAGAGAGAAGGAAAATGGATATAATTGCATAACAAGCATGCTTCCCTTTCTGTGTATCATTGTCTCTTCTTGGTGGACTATGTGTCTACATGGATGTGTATGTCCTATTCATGGTATTGTGTGAATGGCTTGTATGTGAATGACTTGTCTAATTGTTTCATGTTAAAAAGAAAAATTAATAAAAATTTCATCTACTGGCAGTCTATTTCTTAATCTAGATGCAATTTACACAGCAAAGGCTGATTTAAGGTGTCCAGCACTCAGCTAGGAGTCAGACATAGTTAAAGAAAAAGCTGCTTTTTTAAAAAATGGCAAGCAACCTCAAGTCTAAGACAAATGGATTAATGGTCGTTTCTCTTAAAGAAAAATCTCTACAATTGTGGTTTTTGGTTCAAAGTGCTTTTTAGTCTCTAAAAATTAGAGCTAGAAAAAGGGAAAACTTGTTTGGTTTAAGTTCATGAGATTCGTGAAATCATTTTATTCTTGTTTATAATTGGTCTTAAAGGCATAAATATATTTTGCATGTCTTGACTATATAGAATATTTGCTTATAAGTCATTGGACATAATTTAAAAGATGTAATGTTATTAAGAAAGGGTTAGTTTAACCAGCGACATGTGGCCTAATGCAACACACACTTTATTCACTTTTTTATAATTGGTCTTAAAAGTATAAATATGTTCTGCATGTTTTGACTATAGAGTATTGGCTTATGAATTATTGTTCATGATTTAAATGGTGTAGAGTTGGCAATAAGAGGCGAGTATGGAGCTGATGGCTCAAAGTTGTGGCTATCTTGAGCACATGGCATGTTACAACTCAGAATGCAGGCCTCTGGGGTGCTTCTAAATTGGCATGGTGTTTTGCATGAATCTTAACCTAGAAATCAGACTTGTAGAGAATAAGATATAAAATAACATCTCTTCAATTAGTTATATATTGTCATACATTTGAACATGAAAACTGGCAGACAAAACTTGTGCTATAAAAATAATGTGTTTGCCGTTAATTTTAAAGGTAATAGACTGTTTAAAATTGGGTTTTGCTTCTAAAGTTGTAGTTATGCTCTAATATTACAAAAGAAAATTAAGAGTTACAATGAAAATTGACAATGTGCCATTGACTGCAGTTTGCAGTCTAAATGAAGGGTCATTTATAGATTTAAAGGGCTATGTTTTGCTTTACATTCTGATAATTATAAAAACATCTGCTTCTATGAGCTAATTTTAAGAAAACAAGAAAGTAATTTCATTAAAAAGGTTTTTTTTTTTTTCCCTCAAGGAATGGCTAATAGCCTTACCTTATATGAGAAAAAATGATTTGCCTCTGCTTCAGTACAGAAAGCTAAAATCTTAGATTTTTCAATATATTTTGTTTAAGAAATTTTGTTACAGGCCTTCGCTTATTGGACTTTAAAATTTTTCAATAAATAATTTTCAAAAGTTGTTAAAATACATTAATTAGCTAAGACATCACTTTAAGCTTGCCACAGGAGGACTTAAATCTCTGTTTTCAATGTACATATAAATTAACTGGCAAAGGATAGATCATGTTACAGATAATGAAGGTTACTGTAATCAACTGTTTATGATATGTGTTCATTGCCATTCATTGGCAAAGAAAAGTTAATATAAAATCACCCTTTTTCCTCTCCAAATAAAGTTTTTACATCTTTCAATAAAGATATTGATATGTTGGTAAAATGTTATAAAGATACTTTAAAAAAATGTTTTAAGAGCCTAATAAAAACGTTTGTTCCTTTCTTCAAGCAGTAATTAGATTATTAATTGTTGATCTATTACATAACAAGACTTTTTAGGCAAAATTGATAATTGCTATCCAAAAGATAATTTGTTACAGTTTGCTTTTATATTTCTATACATGCATCCCATGTGAGATATATCAACTATGGAAATAAAGTTTATATAATTAGATCACATGTTTATTCCTTTGAGTTTCCCCCTGCTTCAACACAAGCAACTAACTTGGGTGCTCTAGCGGTTACTTTTAAAGTGTTAAAAAAATCAAGCTTTTATTTATATATTAATATCAAATATATATATATATATATATATATATATATATATATATATATATGGCTCACGGTTTACAATTACTTAAAATTATCCCTTTATTTTAATACTGCTAATTTTTAATTTTTACAATTGTTCATGCAAATTTAATTCATGTCAAAAGAGATATGTTTTTTAAATAACTATTCTAGATATTTGATATATTTGATCTTTAAAAAGGTGCGTAGACAAAGACCTCTTAAGGCAAGGCACATAAAGTTTATGTCCCAGACAGACTATATAGAAACAATTGGCTATACAGGCATATTATTTATGTCATCAAAAGGAATAATGGCTTAAAAATAATTTTATATTTTTATACTTATTAAATTATAAAGAGTTGTTCTTAAATGTCCTCAATTTTTACCCCTACCACATAATGGTGTTAACTCTAGAGAACTTATTTAATTGTTACATATAAATGATACTCATATTTCTCATTTATGTTATGGTATATGCTTAATGTTCCAACTTAAAGTAAAACAGACAATGGAAATGTCCATGTAATGAATAAAAATTATCAAACATTTGAGATGTCTTTGACAATTTAATTCTTTATTATTCCCAAAGACGAGGTAATAAAAAAATTAAAACAATATCTTCTTAAAAAAGAAAAAGAGAGAGGAGATTGTATCCCTGTGTGTATCATTTAAATTACACTTGTATATTTTTAAGAAAAATTTAAAATTTGGATATCAAGGAACTCCTTGCTGAGTATATGGCATCCTATAACTAGGCATACTGATGACTAGGTGAGATAAAAAGAGTTCATTTATTGGCATATGGGATGATCCTGATTTGATATTGGGAAAGAAGAAGGCATGTCTATGTTTTTTTCTACGGAATGCTGCAGGAGCATGAACCAGCTGGTTAGTATTGACTGAATCAAAAGTGTTCTCAAAGCCACTTCTCCTGTAGTTAGGAAGATAGGTTAATTGTTCTCTAGCAGTTGATTCACAGGCCAGGCCCTGTTGCCTGAATCATAAATTTGCATTAATGTTCATTAGGGAGACTGGTCTGAAGTTCTTCCTTGTTTGGTCTTTGTTTGGTTTAGGTATAAGTGTTATTGTGGCTTCATAGAATGAGGTGGGTAGTGTTCCTTATCCTGGGATGTTTTGTTTTGTTTTGCTTTGTTTTGTTTTGTTTTGTTTTGTTTTGTTTTGTTTTGTTTTGTTTTGGTGGGAGACTGTTAATGACTGCTTCTATTTCCTCAGGACTTATGAGACTATTCAGATGATTTATCTGATCCTGTCTTAACGTTGGCACCTGGTATTTATCTAGGAAGTTGTCCATTTCCTCCAGATTTTCAAACCTTGTTGAGTATAAAGTCTTGTAGTAGGATCTGATGATTTTTTGAATTTCCACAGTTTCTGTTGTTATGTTTCCCTTTTCATTTCAGGTTTTATTAATTTGAATGCTTTCTCTGTGCCCTCTGGTTAGTGTGGTTATCTATCTGGTTGATTTTTTCAAAGAACCAGCTCTTAGTTTTGTTGATTCTTTGTATAGTTTTTTTTTTTTTTCCTGTTTGGTTGATTTCGGCCATAAGTTTGATTATTTCCTGCTGTCTACTCCTCTTGGGGGTATTTGCTTCCTTTTGTTCTAAAGCTTTTAAGTGCACTGTCAAGCTGTTAGTGTAAGATCTCTCCATTCTCTTTTTGGAGGAACTAAGAGCTATGAGTTTTCCTCTTAGCACTGCTTTCATTGTATCCCATAAATTTTTGTATGATGTGTCTTCATTTTCATTAAATTCTAAAAAGTCTTTAATTTCTTTCTTTATTTCTTCCTTGACCAAGCTATCATTGAGAAGATCATTGTTCAGGGTCCATGTGTATGTGTGTTTTCCATTGCCTTTGTTTGAATTTAAGACTGGCCTTAGGCCGTGGTGATCTGATAAAATACCTGGAATAATTTCCATATTTCTGTATCTGTTGAAACCCATTTTGTGACCAAGTATATGGTCAATTTTTGAGAAGGTACCATGAGGTGCTAAGAAGAAGGTATATTTCTTTGCTTTAGTGTGGAGTGTTCTATAAATATTTGTTAAATCCATTTGGTCCATAACTTCAGTTAGTTTCACTGTATCTCTGTTTAGCTTCTGATTCTATAATTTGTCCATTTTTGAGAGTGGAGTGTTGAAGTCTCCCACTATTGTTGTGTGGGGTGAAATATGTGCTTTGAGATTTATTAAAGTTTCTTTTATAAATGTGGGTGCCCTTGCGTTTGGAGCATATATGTTCAGAATTGAAAGTTCATCTTGGTAGACTTTTCCTTTGACCAGTATGAAGTGTTCCTCCTTATCTTTTTTGACAACTTTTGGTTGAAAGTCAATTTTCTCCAATATAAGAATGGCCACTCCAGCTTGTTTCTTGGGACTATTTGCTTGGAAAATTGTTTTCCAACCTTTGATTCTTAAATAGTGACTGTCTTTGTCACTGAGGTGGGTTTCTTGTATGCAGCAAAATGCTGGGTCCTGTTTTCATATCCAGCCTGTTAGTCTATGTCTTTTTATTGGGAAATTGAGGCCATTGATATTAAGAGATATTAAAGAAAAGTGATTGTTGCTTATTGTTATCTTCTTAGTTAAAGGTGAAATTCTGGTTGTGTATCTATCTTCTAATGGGTTTGTTGAAAGATTACCTTATTGATTTTTCTATGGTGTGGTTTGCTGCCTTGTGTTGGTACTTTCCACCCATTATCCTTTGAAGAGCTGGATTTGTGGAAAGACATTGTGTAAATTTGCTTTTGTCGTGGAATGTTTTGTTTTCTCCGTCTATGGTAATTGAAAGTTTTGCTGGGTATAGTAGTATGGGTAGACATTTATGTTCTCTTAGGGTCTGTATGACATCTGCCCAGGCTCTTCTGGCTTTCATAGTCTCTGGAGAGAAGTCTGGTACACTTCTTATAGGTCTGCCTTTATATGTTACTTGACCTTTTTCTCTCATTGCTTTTAATATTCTTTCTTTGTTTAGTGCATTTGGTGTTTTGATTATTATGTGACAGGAAGTATTTCTGCACTCCAATCTGTTTGGAGTTCTGTAGGATTCTTGTATGTTCATGGGCGTCTCTTTCTTTAAGTTAAGGAAGTTTTCACCTATAATTTTGTTGAAGATATTTACTAGACCTTTAACATGTAAATCCTCGCTTTCTTCTATACCTATAATCCTTAGTTTTGGTCTTCTCATTTTGTCCTAGATTTCCTGGATGTTTTAGGTTACAAGTTCTTTGCATTTTGCATTTTCTTTGACTGTTGAGTCAGTGTTTTCTGTGGAATCTTCAGCATCTGAGATTCTTCTATCTCTTGTATTCTGTTGATGATGCTTTTATCTATAACTCCTGAATTCTTTCCTAGGTTTTCTATCTTCAGAGATGCCTCACTTTATGATTTCTTTATTGATTCTATTTCCAGTTTTAGATCCTGGATAGTTTTGTTCAGTTCTTTTACTTGTTTGTTTGTTTTATCCTAAAATTCTTGAAGGAATTTTTGTGTTTCCTCTTTAAGGGCTTCTGCACATTGACCCATGTTCTCCCATATTTCTTTAAGAGATTTTTGTGATTCCTCTTCAGGGACTTCTACCTATTGATCCATATTCTCTTGTATTTATTTAAAGGATTTCGTGCTTCAACCTGTGAACCCATGTTCTCCTGTATTTCTTTAAGGCAATTATTTATGTCCTTCTTGAAGTCCTCCATAAACAATATGAGATGTAATTTTAAATCTAGCTCTTGCTTTTCCGATGTGATGAAGTACTCAGGATTTGCTGTTGCGGGAGAACTGGGTTCTGATGGTGCCATGTTGCCTTTGTTAATGTTGGTAATGATCCTGCATTTGCCTTTGTCCATCTTGTTGTCTCTAGTGTTAGCTGGTCTTGCTGTCTCTATCTTCTCTGTCCTTCAGGCCTACATTTCTGTACTCCTGGGATTCCCTTTCTCTACAATGCCCTGCAAACAGCTGGTTCTCCAGGAAGTATCATGTGATGGGGTCTCTCCTGTGGCAGACTTGGCAAGCATCGAATGCCCTGCAGGCTGTTATTTCTCAAATGTTCTGCTGCTGCTGGATTTCAAATGCTCTGTTGATGCTGGTACTCAAATGCCCTGCTTCTACCAGTTCAAATGCACCTACTGGTGCCAGTTCCAAAATGACCTGCTCCTGCCAGTTCTCAAGTGCCCTGCTCCTGCCTGTTCTTTAGAGAACAGGAAGTAGGCTCCTTCCCATGTCAGAAAGGGTGCAGGTCTACCACATCAGATAGAATGGGGTGCTGGCAGCAGAGGAGGGAGGGGTAGAAGGGAAGGAAGGAAGAGGAATGGTTATCTGGATGTTGCTGGGTAGTGAGTGGCTCTGGGTCTCTAGGGGTGCAGGACAGTTCTTACCGAATAATCTGCTCCTGTCAGTTCTCAAGAGAGTATCAGGAAGTAGGATTTTCCCTGTGTCAGATGTGGCACAGGTCTCTGAAAGCAGGACTCCCTCTAAGTGTAGGACTCCCTGAAGGTCAGATATTCCCTTGCAGGATGTCCCAGACAGCTGTAGGGTTGCCCAGCTCCTACGTGCAGATGGAACCCAGGCAGGCTGTGTCCCATGCGATCTCTCACTCTGGTGTTCCCTGTGTACCTGGCTGAGCTGGCTGCTTGGTCACAGGAGTGAAGATGGTGGTGACTTCAGACCACAGGGCTCCCTGTAACCACGGGACTCCCTGCGAGTCAGATGCTTCCTTGCAGGATATGTGCCCAGACAGCTGTAGAGCTGCCCAGCTCCTAAGTGCAGAAGGAGCCCAGGCAGGCTGTGTACCAAGTGATCTCTCACTCTTGTGTTCCCTGCATACCCTGCTAAGATGGCTGCTTGGTCACAGGAGCCAAGATGGTAGTCAGTTTTATTTCTAAAGATAGGGTCACATAGCCTTGGTCACTAATCCAGGGAGCATATAGGAGCTCAACCTAGAACACACACACCTTTGTAACAAATGTGCTGCCTGGTGTTCATGTGGTTCCCCTAATAAGTGGATCCATGCTCTCTCAATCTCTATTCCCTTCCATTGGATCTCCTTTCCTATTAAGTACTGCTTAGTTATACCTCAGCAGGATACCAGTTGGGATTAGACACCCCGGTGTGAGATGGTACCCAAGGAAAAGCTCTCCTTCTTTGAAGTTTTAGGTAAACCAAGTCCTGGGATTCTTTAAAAAACCTTGTAATAAGGTGTTTTCAAAGATACTATCTATGGAATGTGTTGCTTATTAATTGGAAGCATTACACAACATCACTCTAGTTCTGAGGAAAACAGAACTGAAAATGTTATTTAAGCACAGCATAGTCTACTAGATGGGGAAACAAGAGGACCACAATGATAGCGTAGGGAATCAATGGTAGCTGATGATGTCCTTCTAAGTAAACGTTGTATACAGAAGTGGCTATACAAGTGCTGGAAAACATAGTTTGTTGAATGATTACTCATTGGGAAATTTCTGAAAAGGTTATACTGGTTTTTGTTAAATATTGATTGAGAGTATGTATTCATAATAATAATAATGGAGTAAGCAATACAGTGAACATGAAAACAAGCACAAACCTAAGAATATTGAGACTAATATTCATTTTAAAATTCTAATTATTAAATTTTTATACATAAAGGATTTTGAGGAGTATTAAGTTGAATATTCTTATTCACAGCTGGGTAATTAGTTAATATTTTCTTACATACCCAGGGATTAGTGATATACTTTTATTAAAAATTACATCAAAATATTAATAAAGATATGTATAGAAATTTGTTTGGAAGTATGTTTAACACATTGGGACTTCTGAAGAAATCATTTGGAATGACAAAGACATTCCTTGACAAAACCACAATTAAGTATATAAAATATTAAAAGCAAGGCTCTTTTACTCAGTACAAATCATAATGTTAGAGAATTAAATAGTGAAGCCCAATGTTCATTTTGTTATAAAAAATAGTAAAATAACTTGTACTTAGAGAATGGCCTTGATTTTGTAATAAAATAATAAAACCAAAAAATGATGCATTCATTTTGATGATGTATTGTATATTTACATAGTTTATATTGTTAATGGAAATGGAAAAGTTAAACAGACTTTTAAATTCTGATCAAATTTTTCTGCTCAATTAATCAAGTTAACTGAATATTCTCTTATAATCTATTACAAAAGAAATATATTGTATTGCTTAGAGGAGAATTACTCACAAGATGTGTACATGTTTCTCAGTTTTGGAAGGACCAGTCAGTTTTGTTTTTATTAATTATTCTATTTATTTACATTTCAAATATTGCTGCATATTTCAATTTATTCTCCTGCCACTCTGGGCTTCTATCCTATCTGCCCCCATAGAAGGTCTGGCATGCTTTTTTCACAGCTCACTCTCTTACCCAGATAGCTCCATCCTTCTACCTCTTGTGATTATTATAATCCCCCTTCTAAGTTGGATTGGAGCATCCACACTTGGCTCTTTCTTCTTTCTATGCTTCATATGATCATGGGTATTGTGAACTTTTGGGATAATACCCAATTTTCACTGAGTACAGGTTATGTATGTCCTTTGGGTATAGGTTACCTCACTTAGGTGTAATTTTCTTGATTTCTTTCTCAGCTTGTTTATTCTTTGATTATAGGAAGACTACTGATTTGCTTGAGTTAATTTTAAATCCGGCCAGTTTTACTGAAGTTGCTTATCATCTGTAGCAATTTTCTGGTGTTTTTGTAGTTGCTGAAGTATACTAATGACACCCTTCACAATAGTCACAAACAATATAAAGAATCTTGATGTGACTCTAACTAAACAAGTGAAAGATCTGTATGACAAAATCTTCAAGTCTCTGAAGAAAGAAATAGACGAACACAGAAGATGGAAAAATCTTCCATGCTTGTGGATCAACAGGATTAATATAGTAAAAATGACCGTCTTGCCAAAAGCAATATACAGATTCATTTCAATCCCTAAGTAAATCCCAACTCATTTCTTCATAGAGTTAGAAAGAGCAATTCTCAATTTCATCTAGAATAACAAAAAACAAACAAACAAACAAACAAAACAGGATAGCAAAAAGTATTCTCAATGGTAAAAGAAATTCAGAGGAATCAGTATCACAGAACCCACACAGTATTACAGAACAATAGTGTTAAAAACTGCATGGTATTGGTACAGTGAGAGGCAGGTAGATCAGTGGAATAGAATTGAAGTCCCAGAAATGAATCCATACACCTTTGGTCATTTGAGCTTTGACAAAGTAGCCAAAACCATACGGTGGATAAAAGATAGCCTTTTCAACAAATGGTGCTGGTTCAGCTGGAGGCTAGCATGCAGAAGAAAGCATATTGATCCATCTTTATCGCATGTACTAAGCTCAAATCCAAGTGGATCAAGGACCTCCACATAAAACCAGACAAACTGAAAGTACTAAAAAAGAAACTGGGTAAGAGCCTTGAACACATGGGCAGAGGGGAAAATTTCCTGTACTGAACATCAATAGATTAAGCTCTAAGATCAAGAATTGACAAATAGAACTCATGAAATTACAAAGTTGCTGTAAGGCAAAGGACACTGTCAATCGGACAAAATGGCAGCCAACAAATTGGGAAATGATCTTAACCAACCTTACATCTGACAGAGGGCTAATATCCAATATATACAAAAAACTCAAGAAATTAACTCCAGAGAGCCAGATAACCCTATTAAAAATGGGGTACAGAGCTAAATAGAGAATTTCACCTGAGGAATATCAAATGACTGAGAAGCGCCTAAAGAAATGTTCAACCTCCTTAGCCATCAGGGAAATGCAAATCAAAACGATGCTGAGATTTCACCTCACACAAGTCAGAATGGCATGGCTAAGATCAAAAAGTCAAGAGACAGCAGGTGCTGGCAGGAATGTGGAGAAAGAGCATTCCTCTACTACTGGTGGGTTTGCAAGCTTTTAAAACCACTCTAGAAAATAGTCTTGCAGTTCCTCAGAAACCTGGGCATGATACTACTGGGGGACCCTGTTATACCACTCCTGGACATATACACAGAGGATTCCCCAGCATGTAATAAGGATACATGATCCACTATGTTCATAGCAGGCCTATTTATAAAAGCCAGAAGCTGGAAAAAACCCAGGTGTCCCTCAATGGAGGAATGCATACTGAAAATGTGGTGTATTTACACTATGGAATATTTCACAGCTATTAAAAACAATGAATTTATGAAATTCTTAGGCAAGTGCGTAGAACTGGAGAATGTCATCCTGAGTGAGGTGACTCAATTCAAAAAGAAGACACTTGATATGTACTCACTGATAAGTGGATATTAGCCCAGAAGCTCAGAATACCCAAGACAAAATTCACATATAAAATGATGCTCAAGAATAAGGAAGGAGATGTCCCTGGTCCTGGAAAGGCTTGATGCAGCAGTGTAGGGCAATACCCAGTCTGGGAAGAGGGAGGAGGTTGATTGGGGAACAGGGGGAGGGGAGAGGGCTTATGGGACTTTCAGGGAGGATGGAACCAAAAAAGGGGAATCATTTGAAATGTAAATAAAGAATATATCTAATAAAAAAATTAAGAAAAAATAATAGTGCATAGATGATAAAAATAGAAATATTTATAGCTGGTACTGTAGTTTGCTGATGTAATGTTAATTTGGATTATAAAAATATATTCAATGTATTACTAAAAAGTAGGCAATATTTCAGGGCACTCCCTGGAATATCCTTTTCAGCAACCAAATTGGAAAACTACCAGATATAGTTCTCAATATTTTTTTTTTATTTCTATGTCATGTATGCCACTTTTGTATTGCTGTTAGGTTTTTTATTATTTCTATATTGTTTTACATTATTTTGTATTGAGAGTTTATACATGTATATATACATGTATATATATATATATATATATGATTATAAGTTCATATGCATATTTTAATTCAATGGTACTGTCTTATTAATGACCATGTTGCTAACTTCATGATGTATTGCACAGACTTTGTTTTCATGCAGCCATTGTTTTATATTTTGTCACATAGGTTAAATTAAACTCTTCAGTCTTTCAAATAAAATATCATTCAATATAAGAAAAATGAATAAAAATAAATAATTATTTTAATCCAAGCAATATTACTGAATCTCATATGTTCAACAAGGAAAATACCACCCAAGGGAATCTCTGTAAGTTGAACTTACAAGTTCAAGATTAATGAGTTAATTTAATTCATGTTAATTAATATGTTAATTAAAGATTTCACAAAATTTGTATGACCATGGAATACAAGACTTATGTTTAAGGCAGGATATTGGGAGAAAATGTACACACATGGCAATCACATAATGACAAGCAAAAATGATAGTTTCGTTGTAGGTATAATTACCTACCCTTTTACTCAGTGTCTTTTCTTGCTCTATTTCAGGAGAAATCATAAAATAATTTACAGATAATCCATGTAATACAGAATAAGTTAAACTTTTACAAAGAAATTATATAAAAGAAATTGACTATCATTGACCCTTTATCATATAAATTAAGATTCATAACTGAGCTAATACAGTACTTTTGAAAATATCACTAGACTCGTGAAATAGATTTTATTTGTTTGATTCCATTATAGTACTATTGTCCACCAATATAGGAGAACACTCTAGAATACATGCCTTCATTATATGATATATGCTTCCACTCTGTGGTGGTGCTTAGGACCTCTAAATTTAGAAAAGGCTTTCYTAAATGTAGGAATGTATGAATCTCTGATAAATGCCTTCCTGTTTTACTGAAGTCATAAGAATGAATGAAATGCCATGGTTGTCTCTGGAGGGCCCCTACCAGAACCTTTCACATACAGAGGCACATACTAGAAGCCAACAATTGGTCTGTGTGTGGGGTTCCCAATGGAGGAGTTGGAGGCTGGTTCAGAGGAGCTGAAGGGGGTTACAGCCTCATGGGAAGAAAAATGATGTAGACCACTCAGATGCTCCAGGACTCCCAGGGACTAACTATCAACCAAGGGGTACACATGGTTCCAGCCAAAATTGTGGTAGAGGAATGCCTTGTCAGGCTTCAGTGGGAGGAGTGGTCCTTGGTAAGGTGAAGGCTCAACTGATACCCCAACAAAGGGAAATCGAGGTGGGTGGAGGTAGCAGTGGGTTGGGTGGAGGGGCATATACTTGGAGGCAGGGGGTGAGAAGAGGGGTTGGGGGTTCTCGGGGAGAGGATAAACTGGGAAAGGTTTTACCATTTGAAATTTCAATGAAGATTATATTCAATTAAAAAAGAAAGAAAATATACTCCAAAATCTGAGAGGAAAAAAAATAAGAATGAAAGACAAGCTTATTTTAGAAATATACATTGGGTTTCTTAAACCCCTAGTGGTTTCCAGGTTTTCCTTATTGACTGTCTTAGTCAGGGTTTCTATTCCTGCACAAACATCATGACCAAGAAGCATGTTGGGGAGGAAAGGGTTTATCCAGCTTATATATCCATATTGCTTTTGATAATGAAAGGAAGTCAGGACTGGAACTCAGGAAACAAGAGCTGATGCAGAGTCCATGGAGGGATGTTTCTTACTGGCTAGCTTCCCCTAGATTTCTCAGCTTGCTTTCTTATAGAACACAATACCACCAGCCGATGGATGGTACCACGCACAAGGGGCTAATTTCTCCCCCTTATCACTAATTGAGAACATGCCTTACAGCTAGATCTCATGGAGGCATTTTCTCAACTGAAACTCCTTTCTCTGTGGTAACTCCAGCTCCTGTCAAGTTGACACACCAAAACAGCCAGTACACTGACTGAGTTAAAATATTTTTCTATCTTCTCAAGCCACTGAGAGTATCTCACAATGCTATTTCAAGAAAGCTCAAATTGTGTAAAGTTGAGAATTTACAGGGCCTCAGAATCAAATGATTTACTGATGACAACCAGCTAAATTTAGACTAAAACCTTAGTTCATATGTTGTACTATATGACTTCCATGAGGTACACTTTCAAGGATCATAATCAGATAAATAAAATGCAGTTTCCTATTAAGACCACACCCTATATCGTTTTATCTCCTATGCTCAAGAAAATTTCTCTTGTCTTTTTTGATAAAGATTTTTGTCTGTAAGTCTTACCTTGACTGTCTTGGAACTGACTCTGAAGACGAGGTTAGCTTCAAGTTAAAACATACACTTGCTTGGCATAGTTGCAAACATTTTCAATCCCAGCACTCACGAGCCAAAGGTATGTGTATTATTTTTAATATTTAGAACTACTTCACTAAAAGAATCATGTAGAATATTCAAAATATATTAAAATATCAGTAACAAAGTTTAAAATAGCATTAAGCAAATAGCTTGGCAGAATTTCTCAAATTCTATTGTATGAATGAAGAGAGGGATGATAAAGATGAAGATAGAAAGAAAATTTCAAACAATACATAGCACAGAAGGAAAGGGGAAACTTTTGATGTTTTGGGGAACAGGAAGGAGTAGAGAGGGTAAGCTCCAAGGGATGTATGAGATAAAAAAGTAAATGGAAAGAAATAGAAGAAAAACCAGCAACTAAATAATAATGATAAAATAAGATAAAACAAAAAATAGGAACAGTAATTAGACAGAAAATAGACAAATAGAATAAATGAGCCAAAGGAAAACCACAACACGTATCAAGACAGAGACATACATGTTTACACATTAAGGAAACAAATAAAAACACAAAACTGAAAACAATAATATATGTACAAAGTACCAGTAAAGTTTAAAAAAGCAGCGCTGATACAACATTATGGAGACTAAAACCTCCATAGATACCATTAAACATTTATTTGTCTTCTGAATGTCATCTACTGCTGGGGACAGAGCTCTTAAATCCTGAGCCAACCCTTAGAAAATTTCCAATTCAGGTAGTGCAAATCCTAGCAGATTGATTCAGATTCTCTCCTTTAATTAGTGTGTAAGTAGCATATTCCACAATAACTTTCATTTATACTAATTTTATGTATTGAATTCAGAATGTCAAAATTGGATCTTCCTCATACAAACTTATCTGTATTTAATTGCTTCATCATTTCATGTCTTCTTTTCCTGTGACTTAAAATTTTTAATTTTTTCTCATGTGTGAGTTAAAAGCTGCTTAATAGAGGAAGAAAAAGTGGTATCAGTAAAAAAAAAAATCTTTTCTACCATCATTAACAGCCAATAGTTTCTCAGTAAGGAATTAAGAGGATTCAAGGCCCTTCATAACCCTTTTTCACATCCCTTAAGAAACAAAAATACATTATATGAATTCTTTGGCAAGATAATAAAACAAGGGCTTTCACAAATACCTTAATTGAATTTTTTAAATGTACATTAGAAAGAAAACAAATATATAGAGTAATATTAAATAGGTTTATAAAACCAAATAGTTTAATTTAAAGTGTTCTAAAGATAAATAAAATTTGCAAAACTAGCAATTGCCATGTGTCAGAAAAAAACTCAGTAAACATTTAAGTGATTAGAGACTGAAATTTTCTACAGATTCATGTAAATGTGTAAGAAAATAATTACTTTCCAGCTAACAAGGGTTCAGTCACATAGCAGATCACTTGCTGAAGATGGCAGGTGTGATGTTTCTTTCCTTGGGAAATATGAACAAACTCAGGATCTGAGTAACACCTAAAGACTTGACTTTAGACTTAGATCATATGAAAGTTTCCAAAAGCCTGCATGAAATAATATAATTAAAGTTACTATCTCCTTATGGTTAGGTACTCATTAATTTCCAAACTATCAAAGATAAGATGTCAATTAAATGAATCCAGAAATATAGACCAGAATAATAAACCTTGCTTATGAGGAGTTAATTAAAAATCTGAGTTGGATGCTGTTAGAAAGAACAAAATAGCAATGGAATTAGCTACAGGCATCTCCACAAGTGATGTTGATAAAAGTGAGAGAACAGACCTGAGACCAACTACAATAGAAATGACAAATTTTGTGTTGTTCATGTTTGCAATAAAAGCAACCACCTTGAAATGATATATTGATACCAACTCACATATTAACAATGAATAACAAAAGTTCATGAGATCTCAATTCTAGAGAAATATATGCAAGAAAACAAGAAATGCTAAGATCAAGATAAGTAATCTTCCGCATGGAAACTCACACCAAATTGCCATCCAGTATCAAATGGTTATCCATAAATAAGAACAGTCACACAAGTAACATTATTTAGACTTTGTAGGTTGTACTGATATATTTGGGGGGTCTTTGTATGTAGAGGTACACATAAAACAGTCCTGTCAATTGAGTTATTATATTACATTTATCAATGAGTATTAAATTTCAAAAAAAAGGTGGGATAAAATACGTGATTGGTGATTGGTGAAGGTACTATGTCACAGATCTGAAATAATGAAAATGAGATGTAGTGGTTAAAATGATATAAATTCAATACTCATGAATAAAAATCTGGAAAGGAAAAATAAACATTTTTAACAAAAGATTTGCATTTTCTCTCTTAGAAGCACTTTGGGTGGTTTTGGTGTATTGTGAATATGGAATCTCAGTTTATTTGAAACAATGTTATCTCCTCACTRTTGAGAACATAATAGTCACATACATTCTTGATACACATTTTTTCTGATGTCGGTATACAAATTTCTCTTTTTTCCACTCAGTTATCTGAATTTTTCTTCAATACTAGCTATGTTTAATTTATTTGGTCAATAAAAAATAAGGTTTGAAAATATTAATGAGCATTAAGTGCTTATGTTGCTTTTATAGGAGGCCTTTCATTTAGTTCCCGGCATCTGAAGTGAGAACTAAGTCCTTTAGTATATAATTTTTTGTGTTAAAATAAAAATGTAGGGCAACTCTATATGTAGAGGCATTATATACATGACAGAAATCAGTTTTTAACCTAATAACATGGTGGTTCTGCAGACAAAATTATCAAATGCATTCAATAGATACTAGTTATATCAGTCACATTTTTCAAAGGTTGTAATGTCTTCTTTTGTCTACATTTATAATATTTAATTATAGGAAACATTTTACTACATTCAGGGCCCTACTATGCAATGCAAAAAAAAAGCATTTTCTCTGCAATCATTTTGAAAATAGCATACTCAAATATCTCAGAAATTTGCAAAGTCATTATCCAGAGTATTTAAATGCACTATGAGAACTAACATTCAAATATTAGACAGGTGTTTACTAGATATTCCACAGAATATTTATTCACTTGTCTAAGAACCTAGAAATCACTCTCCACACTCTGGAATATGTCTAGGTCATTGTGTTCAGTTTGTTGTTATTTTCTGGATGAAAGACAAACCAATGATACACTTTCCACAAATTACTGAACAACCGTAAATCTGTGTCTCTGCAGTCTTTGTATATTCCTTGTCTTTAACAGTGATTTTCATTGTTCAAGTTTACTAATGTGAGGGATTCATCTTCTTACAAGTCATGAAGAAAGCTTCCATATTTTTGCTTTAAGCATCATAATTTCAAGTCATTCCTGTCATGATAGTATCAGAGAAAATAAACTTGTTCATAATTTCATGGTGATTTCTTAGTTTGGCAGCCACCCATAAAAGCTGTAGCTCTTTTCTCTAACCCTTTCTCTTACATATATGTATGTTCACCAAAGTGGGTGCTCAAATTCACTTATAGAAATTCTAACAGATGGAGATGCTAATCTGTTTCAGACAGTTAATGCACTTGCCAACAAGACTAAGGAGATAAATTTTGTCTCTGGAACCTGCAGAGGGGAAAAAGAGATGAACTCCCTTAAGTCATCTCTGACCTCTTTAAGTACCCTGTAGGATGTTTGCATACCCTTACAATAAATAAATACTATAAAATATATTTAAAAGAAAATTGTATGAGCCAGAGAGATGGTTGAGTCTTTAAGAGCACTGACTGCTCTTGCAGAGGTCACAACCATCTATCATTAGATTGGATGCACTCTTCTGCTGAGTTTAAAGGCAGCTACAGTGTACTTACATAGACACATAAATCCTTAAATTAATCATGTATATAGTAAGTTGTAAAGGGAGTGCTGTTGTTGTTGTTTGTATTGTTGCCTGTTTGTTTGACATAGATATAACAGTTCAAAAGAGCAGCATCCCTGCTCAAAATAAAATAATTGGCTAATATTTAATTTTATGGCTAATGGAAGAAAAGGACATATTTCTTCAATTTTATTAGTATGATTAGAGATAGCTTTCAATTGAGAGAAATTGCCTACCATTAACAAATACTTAATAGTAATTGTTATTAAAAAAACTGAAGTAGTAATCTTACTTTTGTCCCCTGAACAATGTCAGTATACCATTGGGTTTATTACATGTGTTTTCTATTTTAAAATGAATTTTCCATTTTTATTACCAGAATTAAACATTGCTACAGCATTTTCAAATGGTGCATTGGAAATATTCTCTTTTGGCTCCATTTGTTCATCCCCTCTGATACTTCCAATCTTTTCCCTATTTAACACCCTGTTATGTTTGTTTTCTCTCCCCAATTTTACTGATCACATATTTTGATCTTTTTCTTGACCTGCATAAATGGAATTTGAAGTGCCTAGCCATTTCATGATGTGAAGTGTTTTTAAATATGATCATATTTTAAAATATGGAACTAAGAAGGTAAATACACTTCACATATTGTGGAGTGCAAAAGACTGAATGATTCTCAAGGGGCCATCTCCAGCTTCACAAGAGTGAAAAATTAATGGCGTGTGACAGGATACTGAGTAGACATGCTGCAAATGGTTTATACTATCTAACTACCTAAAAGTTCTACAGAAAACTAGAAGAATACCACTATTATCGGTTGTTACCCAGTTTGGTTAGTGGTTTGCAGGGATATATCAAATTTTAAGCAATCTCTGCTCTTCCAAATAATATCTAACACATATTCTTATCAGGACACACAATAGATGTTCTCACCAATCTTCAGTTACAAAATTTGGGTACTTTTAACATATGTGCATGTGTATAAGCACATCTTATACATATGTAAACATTATACTCATTACATCTACTCCACAATTTATATTAATGCATCATATACTAGTGAAGAATAATACAGGAACTAATTTAATATTCACTTTATAGGCAAGGAAATAGGATATAATAAATTGTCAAAAGCAACTTAGCTAAAATATGCCACAGATAGAATTTATATTCCAGTGACCCAAACCATAGTTCTCATAGTTCCATTTGATGTATGGTTTCATACCCAAAAATTCATTGGAGTTGCATTCTGGATTTCTTAATATTAATACTTCAGCACATAAGGTAGCACATCAAAAGGAAGTTGTTATTCTAGAGATGAGTTTCTTGAAAGACCTGACCATGTCCTTATTCCTCAAGCTGTATATAAAAGGATTCATCATGGGAGTGATCACTGTGTACATGACAGAGGCTATTGCACTTTTCCTGGAGCTATGAGTGCCAGCAGAACTCAGATAAACACCAAAACCTGTACCATAGAACAAGATAACCACTACTAAATGTGATGCACATATGGAGAAAACTTTATATTTTCCCACAGCTGATGGGATTTTCAAAACAGAGGAGATAATTCTAGTATAAGAGTAAATTATACCAGACAGTGGAAGAACACCCAACAAGCTTGTCACCAAATACACCAAAATATTATTAATGAGAATATTGGAACATGTAAGCTTGAGAATATGAGCCAGTTCACAAAAAAAATGAGGAATTTCCACCTTTGTGCAGAATGACAGATGCAGTGTCATCAAAGTATGGAGCAGAGCATCTAGGACACTTATCAAGAAGGACAACAAAACCAGCACCCCACAGAGTTTGGGATTCATGATGACAGTGTACCTCAGAGGATGACAGATAGCCACAAACCTGTCATAGGCCATCATTACCAGAATTCCATTTTCTAATCCTGCAAAAGCGAGAACAAAGCAGATTTGAGTGAGGCACCCTGCATAACTGATGGAGTTGACCTGAGCCTGTATGTTGACCAGCATTTTGGGGATGGTGGTGGTGGTGAAACAGATGTCAATGAAAGACAGGTTGGAAATGAAGAAGTACATAGGGGTGTGGAGATTGGAATCAAAAACAGTAGCCAGTATTATGAGAAGGTTCCCAAACATTGTGATAAGATATATGGACAGGAAGACTCCAAATAGGACAGACTGTAGTTCTTTGTTATCTGATAGTCCCATGAGATAGAATTCTGTAGATTCTGAAAAGTTTCCTCTCTTCATGATGTTGATGATGCTAAGAAAGAACATTAAAGAGGGCTTTTTTTCTATATTCTTTGTTTACATTCCAAACGATTTTTCCTCTCCCAGTACCCCCCTCCCCATAAGTCCCATAAGCCCTCTTCCTTCTGCCCATTCCCCAATAACACCCCCCCCCACTTCTCTGTTCTGGTAATCCCCTACAATGCTGCATCAAGCCTTTCCTATAGCACTCTTGTGCATATACCCAGATGATTCCCCAGCATGTAATAAGGACACATGCTCCACTATGTACATAGCAGCCTTATTTATAATAACCAGAAACTGGAAAGAACCCAGGTGTCTCTCAGTGGAGGAATGGATACAGAAAATGTGGTATATTTACACAATGGAATACTACTCATCAATTAAAAACAATGAATTCATGAGATTCTTAGGCAAATGGTTGGAACTGAAAAATATCATCTTAAGTGAGGGCTTTCTTTATGTTCTATGCTGAAGTGAAGTTGTTTTTTCATGGTTGTTTTTCTACTACCTCCTTTCCTTTGTATTTTCTTCAATATTTACTACTTTTTCATTGTTTTTCACTGTATTTTTAATATTCAAATTGTTACAGAATAATTGTACTTAAATTTAAGAAGAATATTATGTAAGTTACATATTTATATATTTATCTTCTAATTGTTATACTGTGACAATATGTGTACTGATTAAATTTAATAATGAGAAATTAGCTTAACCAACACATAACATATTTACTGTTCTTTTTTGACAGGCATTAAAATGGAACTACTGTTAAATATATAGATTAATTTTCATATTTAAGGGAGTATTCCACTCTATAGACCTTTGCTGGGATAGACATCACTCTGTAGATGTGGCTGTCCTGTACCTATAGAGATCAACTAACATTTTCCTTGACAGTGCTGAGACTAAAGGAGTGTATCACCATACTTTGTTTTAATGGATATTTTTAGAGACACCATCTTGCTTCGTAGTCTCCCTCTGTGTATCTTTGACTTCATTTAAGTCTGGAATGTTATATTTGTGACATTAAAGTATTGTTACATCTGTTTCTCTCTCTTTAAGGCACTAGGAATGAGATTATTTGCCTCTTCAGATAGCCTGGAAATAAATTCTTCCTCCTGGAATCGGTATTTGAAATTGTTCAGTTAGAAAATGAAATTGGAAAACACGTTCACCAAAATTCAATAATGAGAGTGGTTATGTGTCAAAGAATCTACCAAGTGGGTGATTGAGCAAGAATTGATTCTAGCTTAGAATATACAAAAAGTAGGATCTTGGCAAGAAATATATACTGAGATTCTGTACAAAAAAAAATGAAGTTATGCAATTTCTAACACCTAAAAAGAAAGTTTTAAAGGCTTCTAAACAAAGTAATGATATGTATTAGGTGGCAGATATTTTAATATCCGAGTTAGCTATTTTGATCAATACAAAGATTTGACTCTATATTATGATTCATTGTATCAAAACATTATTTTATATCGCCAAATAGCTATAGACAATATGTGTCAGAAAGAATTTCCAGGCTATCTGAGGAGGCAAATAATCTAATTCCTAGTGCACTAAAGAGAGAGAAACAGATGTAACAATACTGTAAGGTCATAAATATATCATTCCAGACTTATGTACAGCAAAACAGAAAAGATACATTGTCATATCCTTTATTCTGGTTTCGAGCAAATGATATTAGACAAGTGGGGCTGAAGAGGGGGCTCAGTATTTAGCAGGACTTGCTGTTATTCCTAAGCATTTGAATTTTCTTCCCTTAATCCATTTTTGTAGCATCAGCTCTAGAGTATTTTAAAGTTTGTAAGAATTTTAAGACTATTTTAAACGTTATAACAATTTTAGAGGGTGTAATACAATCTATTGACCACATACCACTTGTCTCCGTTCTTCAGATGTAATTAGTTTTGTGTGGCATGGTCATTTTTAGTGTATTTTTAGGACCACCCTTAAGCTAAAACTATAGCATTGTTCCAAAGATGACACAGCCCAAAAGCATAAACTATTTACTCTCTCTCTCCTCTCTCTCTTCTTATTATTGAATTTCATTGATCTGCTCTTAAGAAATTGATCAGATTAAAGATAAAAGTTCAAGCAAACATCCATGAATAAATGCAAGCTATCTGTTTTAATTGTTTCTTAATCACAGAGTAAAAATTAGCATGTATAAAAAAATTAGTACAGAATTATTCAAAGTATTTACAATTTCTTATAATTATCTTAAGTCCATAAATTAATAATCAGGAAAAATTAATGTATCCTTTAAATTTTATAGGTATAGTAGCTATTTTATTGGAGTATTTGCATCCTAGCATTCTATAATTCTGTGATATAAAAAAATACTTTTGGGGGCACTACAGACAGCTTACAGCTAAGGCCAGGTACGTGGAGAGAGTCTGAGTCTAACATCGACTATCCTGTTAGACTCCTACCTGGATGCAGAACCTGAACAGCTTGGCAGGCTATACCCGACCCGCTTGGGCACCAACTCACTCAGGGGTCTGTGCCTGGCTTACAGAGGAGGACGCCATCTTGCCTCAGGACACTAAAGACAGCTAACAGCCAAGGCCAGGTACTCGAACAGAGCCCGAGTCTAACATTTACTACCCCTTCAGGCTCTTGCCTGTGCCCAGAGCCTGATCAGCTTGGCGGGCTATCTGTACGTGGACCCGCTCGGGCTACAACTAGCTTGGGGTCTGTGCCCGCCTTATAGCATAGGCCACCATCTTACCTCAGGGCACTACAGACAGCTAACAGCTAAAGCCAGGTATGTGGACAGAGTCTGAGTCTAACATCTCTTGGGTCCTAACCCATCAGGCTCTTGCCTGCACCCAGAGCCTGAACAGCTCGGCAGGCTATCTGTACACCAACCTGCTTGGGCACCAACTTGCTCCGGGGTCTGTGCCTGGCTTATAGTGGAGGTCACCATCTTGCCATGGGGCACCACAGACAGCTAATGAAACAGGGCCCTTTGGACTGAGAGCTCCACAATCTAGGCTCCAGCAGTCCAGCCAGGGAAGCTCTGGTCCTGCAGGGAATCCCGTGGATAGACAGAGCCCCGAGACCTGCCACCATTTTAGAGCTGGTAGCATAATCAGGTCACCATAGAGAACCAACAGAAGAGCCCAGATCGGTGGAAATAAAGAACTGATTCTTAAGAGCTGGCATCTAGGCAAACCAGCAGGAGATGGTGGGAGGCCAGTTACGTGTCCAGCAGCAAGCCGGGAGAAGAGTTGAGTCAGGCCCAGCAGGGATGAGGAGGTAATTTGGAGCCCAGTTGCAGAAACCTTCTGATTGCCACCTCGGGAGCACAGTCACCCTCTGCGACAGCAGTGCCACACGCCAGGCTCACAGGAGCTTCAAACACCAACCATTAACAACAAGACCAACTAACTCCAGAGATAAACAGATGGCAAAAGGCAAACGTAGGAATGTTACTAACAGAATCAAGGCAATATGACAGCATCTGAACCCAATTCTCCAACCAGAGCAAGTCCTGGATACCCCAACACACCAGAAGAACAAGATTTGGATTTAAAAGCACTGGTCATGATGCTGCTAAAGGAAAACAAAAAAGAAATAAAACTCTTAAAGAAATTCAGGGGAACATAAATAGGTTAGAAGCCCTTAAAATGGAAACACAAAAATCACTTAAAGAATCTGAGAAGAATATGGGTCAACAGACAGAAGCCAATAAAGAGGAAATGAAAAAAAAATCACTTAAAGAAATGCAGGAGACATATGGTGAGAGGGGAACTGGGAAAGGGGAAAGCCTTTAGAATGTAAATAAAGAATATAGAAAATAAAAATGATTGATAGGGCTGAAAGAAAAAAAGAAATCCTTGAAAAAAAGAAAAAAGAAAAATGCAGTGTGGATACCAACTTGAGATGGGGCTTGCTTTCTTTTCCTTTTTTCTTCCTTTTTTGTACACAGGAGTATATTAGACCAAAATTCTGTTTTGTTTTTTCAGTTTTATTCATTATATTTGCTAAAACTACTATATTATTTTATATTACCACTCATGATGAACAAATAYTTTCTCCACAGTGCTTCAACCATTTGTTGTTTTCGATAAACTGGTTGCTTGATATAACCATTCTAGTTAGTTTGAGGTAGAATGTCACATATATTAGGCTATAATTTGCATACTCAGATTCAGCAGCATAAATATTTCTAGAAGATTATAGTGGGTACAATTCAACTTATTTTGAAATGGAAAAAAAAGAAATGCAGGAGAAATTGAATCAACAGGCAGAAGTCATGAAAGAGGAAACACAAAATCCCTTAAAGAATTGCAGGAAAACACAAACAAACAATGAAGGAACTGAGTAAAACCATCCAGGATCTAAACACAGAGGTAGAAACAACTAAGAAATCACAAAGGGAGACAACTTTGGAGATAGAAAACCTTGGGAAGATATCAGGGGTCATAGATGCAAATATCAACAAAACACAAGAGATAGAAGTAAGAATCTCAGATGCTGAAGATACCATAGAAACCATTGACTCCCCAGTCGAAGAAAATGCAAAATGCAAAAGGCTTGTTACCAAAAACATTCAGGAAATCCAGAACACAATGAGAAGACCAAACCTAATGATTATAGGTATAGATAAGAGTAAAGATCTACAATTTAAAGGGCCAGCAAATATCTTCAACAAAATTATGGAAGAAAACTTCCCTAACCTAAAGAGAGAGGTGCCCATGAATATACAAGAAGCCTAGAGAAGAACTCCAAACAGACTGGACCAGAACAGAAATACCTCCGATCACATAATAACCAAATTCCCAGATGTATTAAACAAAGAAAGAATATTAAAGACAGTAAGGGAAAAAGGCTAAGTAACATATAAAGGAAGACCTATCAGAATCATACCAGACTTCTCACCAGAGACCATGAAAGCTAGAAGAT
>BDUI01002108.1:32569-58320 GCA_002335545.1 Apodemus speciosus | reverse complement strand
CCTCACCCTCTCCCTGTCTCTCTCATTAGATGTAAGTTCCTGGCTACCGTTCCAGTGGCGTGAATGCCTGCCTCCATGTTCCTCACCATAATGTTCATGGAATAAACCTCTGAAGCTGGAAACAAGCTCCCAGTGATGTTTCCTCTTATAGGTCACCTTGGTTATGGAGTTTCATCACATCAATAGATCATAACTAAGGCAAATAAGACTAAGGAACTTATGAAAAATTGGATAAACAGTTCCTGCTACATGCTAACCTATGTAATCCAAGTATAAGGCACACGCATGCATTTTAGAAAGGAAAACATCTTAAACAAGATAATCATTTCTAAGTGATTTGTGCTAAAGTTAAGGGTGTGGTGAATTGGTACAGAACATGCAAGCACACTGTTATCATTTACATCGGTTTCCTGAGGGAATTGAATCTTATTCAGACTTTAAACTGTGTCTGGACAGTGGAAGGAGATTTTCAGAAGGAAACAGCTCACTGAAATGCCCTCATAAAAGAGGGTTTGAAGTAGGCTAGGGAGGTATTGACTGTGGCTAGATTTGTCCAACAAGGCATAGTGATGTTCTCAAAGTAGCAATCTGAAATTTGAATGCTAGAAGATTGGTCCCAATGAGGCAGTGTTGAGGTGACACAACTTCAAGAGGTGGGCTTTGTGACCAAGGTCATGGGAGACATTACCCTATGAAAAGATTAGCATCCATTCCAAGTGACTCCAGACAGTCACTAGGTTGTTCACTCCTAGGTTGTGAGTTCATCTTACAAGAACAATATTTGGGTAACCCTTGAATCTCTTTGACTTCCTGTCTTGCTATATGATGTTACCCTCTCCCCTGTGCTCCCACCATGATAACTTCTTTTGCTAGAACAATAAAAAATGCATCACATTGTATATTTGTATATACAAAGAACTATAAATAAAAAAAAACAGAAGAAAGCTAAATGTCATTTGGAGAAAAAGTTGGGCTTAAGAGTTTATTTTACTCAAGAAAAGTACTATATATCTCCACCAACTATGAGTATTATAGAAATAAGCTGTGCATTTCACATTCATTTTGTTTTTATACTTTAGAAATATTACAAGTAAGCATAATGAAATATAACCTGATGATAATTATATCCTGAGAATTCAAGAATGGGAAAAATCAGACATTTAGATCAAGATAAAAATGATCTTAATAGAGTGTGAAGGATATAGATAAGTGATAGGGTGGGAGATAATGGCAAACCAAGAGTGGTCCAGATAGCAAGCAGAATAGGCATTGGTCCCATGCAAATCCTTCCCCATCATGGAGCATGGAGCTTTAAAAGATTGGTGACATTAAGTAGGACATACAGGGATTTGAAATAACACAAGTAATCCCCTCTGGTTTTGTTACTTGCTTGCCAAAAAATGTTCCTCTTACTTTTACTTTCAAAGAACTGTTTATGGAGAGACTTACCCCAAGCCAACATAGGAAGTTAACAGTTTTTGAGTTGGAAAGCAATAGAAAGTAATGGAAGGATGATAATTTTGCATTGCATATAAGCATAAACTTGTCAAATTTTTAAAAAACTAATAAATCAGCTTTAGCAAATAGAAAAGGGGAAATTATTAATACACATAGAGAATATTAGTGATGTTTCCTTCTTGGTCTGTGGGTAGCATCGCTACTGCTGATGAAGTGTCAACAGGCTGCCAGCTGATAACCTTATTACCTCTGTCTAAATTGAGAAGACGGTAAGCACTGGCGCACTGAGCAGACATGGGGCTTGGGGAAAACATCCAGCACTCAAGATTGCTTCTGGAAAACACTTTAGTCATATCTGCCAATCTGTTGTATTCATGACTCAGATGGCCATTACCACAGCCCCATAGGTCCCAGAGACAAGAAGAGAGTGGGCATGGGACAGAGCGGTCTTCTCAAAGTCACTTTCTACAGATAGACCTTCAATGTCACCTTCTCAGAACAATGGGAATACAGAAGCCACCCTTGGCTGTGGTCACCTGTGCAACCAACCCTGCCAAGTCTCTCCTTGGACAGATCTGCCCCTTCCTTGGTGTTGCTGCCCTTCCTATTCCTCAGCTGAAACTCTGTTGAACATAATAAGATTAATCTAGTCTAATAAATATCCCCCAAGAAGCATGCTTGGCACAAACACATTCTCCTGACAGTCGTAAGATGAAATCCCCCTATTGTTGGAGGAGGCTATGCACAGAGAACAAAATGTTTGGCTCATTCATCAGCGTGCCTCTGGAGCATGACACAGTGGCAGCCTTTCCTAGGAGAGAATGAACCCCTGAAATGACTCACTGAAATGCTGGAAATAGGGATTCATGTGGGACACCATGAATACTTCACTTTCTGATTTGCAAGGTTCCACAGAACTGGCACATTCTCAGCCGTGTGACATGATCTCAAGCCAAGGTCCTTAGTGTGATCCCTTTTCTTTCTCTCATTCTGACAACCGAGAGGCTGAACCTACCCAGAGAGTGATACTGTCTGAAACATTTGTGACTGCTTTGAAGAAGAGGTGTGTCACCTGCCTCTCCTCACCATCTCTTCTGTCCTCAGAGGAAATGTGGGAATTTTGCGAGGTGCCTGGCTTTTGCCTTGCCTTTCTCCACTGGCAAAAAGAAACCCACAGCAGGAAACAGCGAAAGTGTGGTCTACAGGACACAAGCAACAGCTATGAATGCAGGCAATTTCCTTTCTGTACACAGAGCCTAATGCTGCACTGTGCCTGGGATGCATTCTGGTAAGGTCTATCCTCCAGCAGTTCTACAGGATTGGTTCATGTTTGTCTCTACCTCACACATGGGGAAACTGAGTGTTTCAATGGTTGTACATTTTTCTGAGGTAGCTGAGATAATCTGTGGAATGGAGCAATGGTTCTCCATCAGGGCATAGTTGGATCCAGGAGACACTGGGCAATTTCTGGACATCTTAGAAGAGGGGGCAAAACCTTTATGCAGTACATACAAGCTCAGATGTACTGCTATGCACTATGAGATAGACAAAACACCCATCCAGCTTTACATTCCAGGAGCACTGAGACTGAGAAAGCTCACTGGAAGGATTATGTGGTCAACGTCGACACTGAGATGGCAGTGGTGTCTTCTAGGTGTCTATCATGAGTCTGCTCTGAAGGGAAGGGGAAAGGAGGAACATAGTTTCCATTTGGTACAATTCAGGCAAGATCTTTCTAAAACCTTCTTTAACAGAAGTCCTAGGACACAATGTGAGCCTGATCCCTATGCAGTGGTCACATTTCTGAGGCCATCCAGGTTGGTTACAAGTGGCTTCTGAAGGAGCGAGCTGGACAAGAAAGTGTCTTTCTAGCACAACCCTTTACTGACTCCAAACTACAGGTGATGGGCCAAACCACCAAAAGTATATACTTGGAGAAGGTGCAGAAGCCAGAGCACCACTGGCTATACAGAGAACACTACCCACTCTTGCACACAAGCAGTAGGTGGACACAGAGTCACAAAAACTGTCCTCCCTACTGAAGAGCCAGATATTATAATGCAAGGGGCTAACCACAGCCAGTGCTTACCTTCCTGATGTTTTTCTCAAAGTTCAGGCAGGCTTGTATCACGTACATAAAGTTTAAAGAAGCAGAGTAATTGTACAAGAAGAGATAGCAGGACTTAGTACAATCTCCCATCTCATACCTGCTCAGCTGGGCCTTTTCAAAAGAGGATGGTTGCCAGGGACTGACCCTGCTACAGGCATCTGGGGAGCACTCGTTTCCTTTGAGTCTCACATTTGTTCTTTTTGGAAGAGAGTGTGGGTCAAAAAAAAAAAAAAAAACTAGATACGAATCTTCAGTATAGCCAAGATGTACTGATCCCAAGTCTGTGGGAGACTTATGATGGTAGGGATGGTTCCTGTAAATCAGATGTTAACTTCTCTTGCCCAATTGTTAAAGCTCTCCTTACATCTGAGTTCCTTAACAATCCCCCTGACAAGTAAATCATCAGAAAGTGAGCAGAGGAGAGGGTGAAAAGCCCCCCTTCCGGCCCCCACAGAGAAAATGCCAACAGGATCAGACAGAACCAAAGCCAWCTGGCCTAACATTCTTCTGGACTTCTAGAGAAAACTCTTGTCCTTTCCCTAGAAAGGTCAAACTCCAGTCACCTTCCCACCTGGCTAATATCCCAGTAGCAGATGGAGAGAGAGTGAAACACTGCACCACAACATGACCAGCCCCATCCACACTGTAGCCCCCACCTTTCCCAAGACCTAGGTTGACAAATCCCATCATGCCTTTCCTGACCCATACACAATATTGATGACATAAGCTGCAACAGTACACAGATGGAGAGTCATAAATGTGGAATGGGTAAGCCTGAATTGAAGCCTACCTCTGCCACTTGACAGATGTCAAACTGGGCAATTAGTTCACTTTAAAACCTTCCATTGTGTGACATCTGATGTGAGAATCAAATTCAACAGAACTCCAAAAGGGTCCGTAGGAGCAACTGCTTCATAAATCATTCCTTAACTTCCTTATACATCAGCTCCTGAGTCAGAATGCTTCTCCCACTTTAGGTTCCTGGTATAGCCTATGAGACCTCCATAGAGGTGACTGTGAGTCATTCTGCCCTATATTCCTGATGCCCATTAGCAAGAGAAGGCGTGGACCACTATTCTGATCTCAGTGGGGAATGCTAGGACACTATCACAACCATCTATCTCAGGCTCCTTCTCTATGCACTGCCTAACGTGCTACTGCATGAGGTCTTCTTGAAGGACTAGGTTAGATGAATTCCCTGGTAGGCAGGCAGATAGAGACGGGAGAGGAGCCATGACTAGGTAATAAAGATGGGTAACTTCCAAGATGGCTGGCTTCTTCCTTGCCCTTTTGACCTGAAACAAAAGCCTGGCAACTTTAAACAAAATCCTTGTAGTCTTTTTCTCCTGACTGCTGATGGGCTGGCTCTAGAGACTAGAGCAGGACCTGCTATGCAGAGATGAGGACCAATCAATCATCATATCAAGACTCCTAGACTGCAACATGTGAATGTGATATGATAGGGGAAAGTCACCTTTCCATTCAACTCCAGCTGTAGTCTGAGCCCCCATTTGCTTCAAGGCTCCAAGAGCCCTGGCACAGAAGGGGCATCTGGCCAGGAACAGGTGTTTCCTGAATAGCTGTTTGGCTGAAGAACAGATGCTCAGCTGAAGGGTCACTCGTAGAGATGGCATCTGCAGAGCCTGATGAGCCAGAGGAGAGCTACTCTTCTCAGTCTGAGTACAGTAGGCTCAACCAGTAAAATCACTCCCATTCAGGTGCAGGGGATTTACTAGCTGCTTTCTCTCCACTCCTGCCCTGCTCAACATCTCTCACTCTTGCATTGTTTCTGTTCTCTTCTTGAGAAGGCAAATGCCTTTTCTGGTAGAAGAGTTGTGAAGGGGCATGGAGATCATTGCAGTTCATCGGTTATTTTCTAGATTGTGTCTGATCTTTAAAAACACGTTTATATAAGCACTAAAAGGCTCTAGGATAAAATTCTTCATGCAGGATTTCCAGTCAGTCACATTTTTTCCTGATCTATGTATGACCAGATCAGTTTTCTGGCAGTCGGCAAAGGGCATGTCACTCTTTTGCCATTTCCACCCTGAGACTAACTGTGGCTTTCTCTTGTGATCACTATGACAGAGATGAGAAGAGCACACAGAGCCCCTGTCCTTTCCTCAGAAAACAGCTCCAGACACCACTGTGCTGCGGGATTTTGTTACTCTTAGTTGCCCTTCCACTAGCCCTTCAGTATACTGCCATCCCTGGGGAGACACAGAGCTTCTCTCCTTCCCTAACTACAGAGAAGGTAAGGCTGGCTACCATTAGGATGTGACTGAAGAAGACTGGCTGGGTGACAATGCAGGGCAGGGGCTTCCTCTCACACCCTGAAATTCGACTCATCCCATGTGGGAGAGTGGGGACAAAGAACATCTGCCTCGCTCACTTCCTACAGGGGATTGTTCCTACTCTGTCCTTCCAGCCCATCTTCCTCTCTGGCTGGAAGCAGGTCAGAGGCTTTCAGATCTGGCTGTGCTTTCACAGTATCTAAAGGTTCTTACTGCTGTATTGTTCCTCTCTAGAACATTCATCTCATATCACAACCCTCCCAGAGTCCTCTTTCTATGATAGCACCTGGCTTGCAGGGTCTTGGGAACTTAGGAAATTCTATTCTCAGGCTAATGGGTCAGGGATCATAAGGTCACATACTATCTGAGCCCCTGCCAACTTCTGTAGCTATAGAGGCTTCTTTGTCCAGGCCCTGGCCAACACGGCTACTGAGATTTGTACCTGGGTACCACAGACCGACTCACTTCTGTCAGTCTTCCTACTGTCCCCAGCTGCTGGCATAGCTTTGTGCAGAGATAGGCCTGAGCCTTTTCATATTTTGTATCATAGAAATACACTTGTGTTCCATTGCAGAAAGGAATCTGTAGCTTTAATTTTTAAAGCCTATTTTAAATGATGGTTCTTAAATGCTTTAACCTCCCTTCTAGCCCACCACCCACCAGAAGTAGTGGAAAAGAAAGAATACAAGGGAAGCAAACCTGTTTAGAAATAGGTCTTTGGAGCAAATCCCATTTGTGGTGTCAAGAAAGCAGTTTCCTTCACAGGTTAACAGCCAGCAGCAGTTTGATCCACTCACAAACAATTCACAGACATACCAGCAGTCCAGTTCAGTAGCGTCAGGGGTAGCAGCAGCGGTGGCAGGACCTAGCAGGAACAGCCAGGCCTCAGCTGAGTCAGCACGTCAGCAGGAGGGACAAAAGACAACAGGAGCACTAGGAAAACTTCTCAGCTGTGCCTCTCTCAACGAAGTGAAGATCAGCAAAGATGTGAGACAAACAAGCACTGCACGGCTAGCTCTACCAGTAAGCCAAGCCCAACCTCCGTAAGTCCTTTGAGTCCTATTTTTACTCCCTACAAATGACACGTGTCCTCCATGGGTCTTGCCCCACCACATGTCTTACCTCAGCACCTGAGTCTGTCTCAGCTGACACCACTCTTTCAATCAGCCCAAGTCTGTGGAAGCAGAAAGATGCCACAGCACACCCCCATAGGTTTTTTTAGTACGTTTCTATCTATGGAGCCCCAACAAATGGAACTCAACTATGCAATGTAAGATGGACCAATACATGCATGTAGTTAGCAAAGAATCCTTCATCATGTGTCCTTTCACATGCTTGCTTTAGCAAACCATCCTTTTACCTGTGTCTGCTTCAGCAAAATGTTCTTTCCTAAGTGTGCCAAAGTCTTTCACCAGTGTCCACCTCAGAGAAACTTCCCTTCAAACATTTGCCCCAGCAAACCACCATCCATCACAACTGGTTGTCCAAAGAACTCTTAAGTTTCCACTTTAGGTATCCACATATTTGTTATTAATACCTTGCCACTCACACACTACTAATTCCTTTGTTCTGAGTTAACCCCTTACTGGCCTAGATACACCTAGGAGAGCACAAGGTCAACGTTTCAAGAAGTATATGATCTAAATACCTTCAAAACAAGGGAAGGGTGTCACGACATGAAGATAGAAACATAGTACACATGTCTCAAAAACATGACTGGAGAAGAGACAAGATGAGTCCCAGGATGACTGATGCCATGGCTTTCTCTGCCCCTTTCCTCAAGGCTGGTTGGAATTAAGGTGGAAGCTAGAAAGCAGTATTTGGGGTATTAAATGGCTGCCTTCTTAGACTGCCCACTGTCTAAACGAAGCACAGCTTACATATTTAACTTACGTCTATTCGTTCACCTCCGGTGGTGCCTGGCCAACACAAGTTTGGGTATTCTGGTTACAAATGGATTATGGGCTACCACACCCCCTTTGCTAAGGGGATGTCCCTGACATTAGCCTACTTCTACCTCCTCTGGGAACATGGGAACTTCAAGACACTTTCCTGGCTACAAAAGGTCAAAATGCTAAGGAGTAGCTCCTCTGCATAACTGAAAGCCCCACTGTCATTTACCCTCCTGAGGAAGCAGGATGCAACTGCAAAGTGATGCATTCTCACCGCTTGTAACACTAGCTTATTTCTCACAACTGGACCTAGAGCAGGAGAGATGCTTAACTCCTCTCTCCTTTCACAAAATATAGGACACAGGAAATATTTACCCGATGTAATATTTATCTACTTACCCTACACTGTACTCATCCATCTCTAACGGATGCTCTATCTCCCCTATAGGAGTCAAAATGACTAATGTTGCAGATAAGAAATGCAGCTTGCAGATAAAAGAAATGCCAATTGTATCCTTTGATACTTGCATAGTTCTTCCAAGAACACTTATTGCAGTCGATGTAAAAGGAGAAAACACTGCTACTGAACTTAAATGATCAGACTTGCTAGAAGAGGAATGGTGGGACATTCTGGTATAGACAATGTATAGAAACCAGATGCTCCCACATCCAGGAACATATTTTGGATATTCTGTGGATGAGAAGGAAGAAAGGCTGAAAGTTTTCAATGATCCCTCTGTATCCAGACTCTCTCCGTGTTGTGGGAGAGGGGATGCAGAGGCTAGAGTTAAGACCAGGAAGTCCATGAACTAAATAATTAGTAAAGTCAGGTATAATAGCAGCCTAAATATGCAGAGGTAGCTCACCCTAGCTAAGGTTCATACACAGCAAAACCCACTGAGTAAACAGATGCAAACTAGAGACACTGGATCCTGAGGTCTCTAGACAGTGAGGTAATTGAAATTGTAACTCAAGCTCACACAGCTGAAACAGTAACCCAAGCCTCAGGACAATCATTTTGAAGAGGAAGCCTTCAGGATTTGATTAAGTCCTGAGCAAAATGTTTCCTTTCCAATGCTTTTTCCTAAGTGAGGGTACAGGAAGATGAGAGCCACCTGCTGCTGAGAAGTCTTCTGCCAGAAACCAACTCATGGAAACCCCAATCTCAGACCTGCACCCTGCAAACTAGGGTGAAATAAATTTCTGTTGTTTGAAAATGGAAGATGAGTCACGAGGGAAAAGAATTTGTTGTGTGAACACACACAAACACACACACAAACACACATGTGCTTTTTAAAAAGAATACGTTGATTTTCTATTCTAAAGTATTTTTTAGTATAAGGCAATTGTAGACTGCCCTAGTTAGGGTTACTATTGCTGTGATGAAACACCAAGGTAGCCCTTTCCTCCTCAAGTTGCTTTGGTCATGATATTTCAATAGTAACCTTAACTAGGACACACAAATACTACCATATCAAGGAAAATTTTCACTCTATATTGATTTATTAATTAAAGTAATCCTTAATAAGGATGAATGCTATGAATGGGATGTATGACTCATACTGCAATCTGAGCACGGAAAATGATAAGACAGAAGGAATTTTACAAGTTTGAGCTGAATTTTGGCTGAATAGTGAGTTTGAAAACAACCTGGGCTACAGTGTGTGACCATCTCAACATATACAAACAATGCATGCACTATATTCTGGGTATTGTGAAAGTCAGCATAGGGCAGGAAATAAGACCACAACAGCTGTCTGGAGATCAGAGAGCAAACATTCCAGGACCAGACCAGAGAGAAGCCACAAACAGTAAGAAGTGAGATGAGGGGAACTACAAAGGAAGATGCACATTCCAAAGATGTCTGGGCAGTCCATGACATGACTGAGAAGTCTAAATGAAACAAGCATCTGCTCCAGGCTAAAAGCTCCTCCTGTGATTCTAGCTGAGGCAAGAATCACTTACAAAATGGTAACAGCCTACATGCTGTGCACACTGACTCCCCCAGCCCATCCCAGCCTTCTACCTCCCTGGTTAGTGCAACTGTACCACTTTGTCTCCTTCAAAATAAACATAAGTGTTCACCAAGACTAGGACTTCTGATTAGCCAAGTTCTCCTCTTTATCTTACTGTTATTTGGGGGCAATTCTTGTCTTTCCTTCCTTTTCCAGTTTTCTCCTCCCTATACTCCTTCCCAGGATAGAACTAATTAGAACAACAAGAATAAATCCTCCATTATCATGACTCTAGCAAAGACTTCTTTAGCAGTGCACAAAACTCCATGTTATACAACGTGCTTATAGGAGGGAGGAGAGAAGTGCTGCTCAAAGCACTGGGGAAGCATCTCTGTGTATGTGGTTTGAGGTAGGTCATTTTTATTCAGTAGCTATTTTATAATAGTGTATTATACACAAGAATAAGATCTTGTCAATCTACTATTTCCTTTGTCCCAACCACTCTTGACTCCTGACCTATTAACTTGACCCAGAGTTCTGGACAGGTAAAACTCTCAAGCCCTCATTCCTCACATTCATTTATCTATCAGAAAAATGTCTTCTTAGCCTTCTACACACATGAAACTGAGTAGAGTTGGAAGTATGCTTCTCTACATTTTTCAGCCTCTTTTTGCTTAGGAGCATAATGAACATGCTTCAAAAGGGCTTTATTAGATGAGCTTATATGATACGGTCTAGACAGTCTAATAAATGTTGTCTCACCAGAGAACCTGAAGCCTAATGGCTCAGTCCATAGATGTATTTCTATAGTAGCTCATCCATAGACTGGAAGTCTCATCTGGGGCTGAAGACCTGGAAAGTGCCTGGAGAGCTATTTGTTTTCTGTCCATGTTAGACTCCCAGAGGTGAGTATGAATTTCAATGAAGTAATGCAGCAGAAGCAGCAACAAAGTAGATGAATTTGTCAGCAAGAGTGAAGGCAAGCAGGCAAAGGCAGAGCCTCCTTATTCCAGCTTTTATCTGGGTGACCACCTAAGATGCCATGCACATTTAGCACCAGGTTTCCCATTTCAAATAATATAATCAAGAATATCCCTCACAGAAGTCCCCAGTTGCTTGCCTCGTAACTGATTCTAGATCCAGTCAGTGTGACAACCATGATTCTCCATCATCACACCTCTTTTTGCTCTGAATCTTTAGTCTGTCATTGATATCTCAAATCTATCCCTCAGACCCCGGGGTGGTGATACCATGCTCACACTAAAGAACTGCTCTCCTATCCTCTCCAATGCATATAGGTATGTCTTAATCCTGGCCTTGGCTCCATGAGCCCCCAATCCTGTATCAATGAACCCACTTGGGGTCTCTTCATACCATTCTTCCTGCTGCTCTGACACACAAATGTCATTTCCTTCTCAACCCACAGCATAGATTTTCTTTACTTAAAGGTACAAATTAAATTAATTAAAATAAATTAAGACCCAGAAAGCAGGCAATGTATTGATGAGTCTATTTGCTGTGCTCCTTTGAACAAAACAGGGCCCTGCTCCTGTTTGCTCTGTGTCAATTAGGTTACATGATAACAAACCCGGTGTGGTTTACCTTTATTCCTGAGCCATGTTGGCTTAACAAATTGTTACTATTAGGCAATATAAGGCCCTTCTAGAAAGTAACTGGTCATTTTTTAAGCAGGCCAATGGGAACCCTGCTTCGTACTTTTTAAGTAAGTAAGGCCTATTCACCCTACAGTCATCTTCCAGCACCGGTGTCCTGAAGTAGAAGGAAGAAGGTAAAGGCCATTAACCTCAACTTCCATGGCATCTTTCACCCTCTGGGAAGATAGAAGAAGAATTTCTGGCCACAAGGAAGATATGTTTTGGGGGAAAACTCATTCTTTCAACTTTCCTATGTGTGGTTTGAAGTGGAGGATAGGAAATCACATGATTGTCACTGGACACTCTTGAATCCACCCTTCTCTATCTAGAATGCCGTATCACTAATGAGGGATGGAGCAGTATTTAGGGAGCAATAACAGCAACTGGCCAAAGATCACCCATGTCTTCCTCTTGCCTATACTGACAAAATGGTAGCTGTCATGCATTCTCACCCATCCACCTTACTGATGCAGCTTATTAAAATGCCAGTTTTTTCTCTTTCACAGATGTCCTTCTAGGATGGAACTAAAAATTATTGTCATAAGGTTAGAAATACATCATGCACATAAAGTGTCTACCTGTGCACATGTCTAAAATAAGATTGAGTCTGATTTCAGTAAACACAAAGGTTATTGCCATGTAGACTTTTAAATGTTTTTTCTTCTTAATGCTTAAAACAAACAAGCATCTCACAGGGTACAGTCTCTCAGTAACCTGTCAGGGAAGGATGTTTACTTCAGAACCCAGCAACACTCAAGTCCTTTGCAACATGTTTTAATACACAGGCATCATACCACATACCTTATTGTCAATATATTATCTGCAGTGCCTACAACTGTGTACATAGTTGTTTTACTATTATATTGTTTAGAAAATAATGACAAAGAAAATGTCTGCACATAATCAGTAGCAGTGTAATTCTTTTTGTGTATATATGTGCGGTATGCATGCATGTCTGTTTGCATGTTCAAGTGTGTTTGGGTATATATGTGTGAATATTTCTGTAAACACACACAGAGATAGATGATAGATAGATAGATAGATAGATAGATAGATAGATAGATAGATAGATAGATAGATAGATAGAATATATATTCTAATTTTATTGCCATGTATCTATGGGCATGGTGTCATCCACTGGAGCACAATCAACTTGTCAGAGGCACTTACAGACAACAGACTCCCCCTCTCATAGCAACCGCTGATGGTTTCTCAGCTATGGGCAGAGGCTCATTAGCCCCTTCTTCCTCTGTGATAGAATATTGATTGACTTGATGAGTGTATGAGTCTTTCCATGCTTGGAAGACTCTGCTTCACCTTGATCCTCCATGACCAAGGTGGTTGCTTTTCTAATCTTTCCACCCTCTGTTCTGTGAAGTTCCCTAAGTCATGTAAGGATGGGACAAGATACTGGTGCCACATTTGCAGCGGAGCACACAACAGAAACTTGCTCCCTGTGCTTTGATCACATGTGAGCTTCTGCACTAACTTCTATCCTGCATGAAGAGAATTTTCTGATGCAGGAGGATTAGGAGCTGTAATGGCTTATAGAGATAGACACATATTTAGAGAAAGGGTAGATCTCTTCATTTAGCAAAACAATAGGTTAACCGCTAGGGCCCGGGAGCTCTCCAGCCATGGGGAGATTCACTGTACTAGGCAGGCGCTTCATCCCATAGAACAGGTCCTAAATAAAATCAGAAAGTAGTTGGTTAGTTGCTTAACACTCCTGACCCTATTGCACCCATGGGCCCATCTTGCAAGATGAGCATTTCTGTAGCTCACAAGGTTAACATCTGCCTAAGACTATTGATGTTTTTTCTCCACAGGCAACTTAGCAATTTCTGGTGCTACAAAAGCTATCTAGAGGAGGAAATCTTGCAAATCAATATGAGCTTGATTTCTGCTTGTCAAGGGACTAATGCATGTAGTCTATCCAGCAACAGTCTTCTGGATCATGTTCTGAGTGGATGCAAATAGCAATAACAACAGTCTGTATTGTTTTACAGGCTCTAAAACAACACCTCAAGGGAGATAGATATCTTACATTTGGCACTGGGATTTTATTTAAAGGGAACATTCTCTGATGTGTAATTTAACTCCAACTAAACTTGTGTGTGTATTCTGTGTGTGCATACGTTTAATGTGTTTATATGCTTAAAACAGTAAATTTCCATATTCCTTTTCCAAACACACTTTGTGTTAGTTATCCCTCTTTTACATCACTTTGGCCCTAGATTCCCATCCTTCTCCCAACCTAAACTCTAAGAAATAAATAGAAAAGATGCAACTAACTACATTTGCCAAGCACAGTAATTATAACAGTCTCTTTGAGATTGTAGACAAAAAGCAAATCTCTTTAACAAAACTTACTGAGTAAAGACCTTTAATCTTCATTTTTCTTAGCCCTAGTTTGTACCACTCTCTAACACATGACTGAAGACCCTCATGGTTTTAGGTATCTTGCCAATCAATTGTTCATCTGCCAGTCTGATGCTTGAGCCTCATCCACAGCATCACACAGCTGTGCGCAGAATCCTTTGGCATCTGGAGATCTGTGATTGCCCATCCTGGGGAGCTCATTTTCTCCAACAGCAGCTTACTCTGTTTATCGCTGCATGCCTCAGAGTCATCTCATAAATACTTTATTTCACAAACACTATAAATCACACACCTGCTAATATAAATATTGCTCCGACCTGTACCATTTTTTAAAAACAATAAGACGCCACCCCAATTTAGGCATTATTCCGGCAAGAGTCACTGTAGTTTTATGGATGAGAGAATGAGGTTTAAATAATGATAATGAGAGGTGAGAGGGGATAGCTTAGTATATCAAAATGCTTGCCATCTAGGCAGGAGAATCTGACTTAAGGGGAAAGCAGGCACACTGGTAAATGCTTGCAATACAGTGTTAAGGAAATAGGCAGTCAGATCCCCGGGACTTGCCTGCCTGCCCRCCTGGCCTGCTCAGCAAGCTTGGGGTCTGGTTGGAAAGTCTGCCTTAAACACAAGAAGAATGACTCCTAGGAACTAATACCCAAGGTTAACCTCTGGCCTCCACACACATGCATATTTGTGTATGTGCATGTGCACACATACTACATAAACACATACACACACACACACACACACATAAATGTGAACAGACAGTTACCTATGGCAGATAATACACTAAATCCAACACCTAATGAATAACACAACTGAACCAGAATTCAGATCCTCTGCTTCATAGACACTTTCTTCAATAACAAGTCCTTCTCAACAAGAGACATAATCTCTTTTATTTTTCAAAATTATTTTTATTAATTGGATATGTAATTTGTTAACATTTCAAATGTTATGCCCTCTCCCAGTCTCCCCTCTGCAAACTCTCTATCCCATCTTCCCTTACCCCACCCACCTACCTCTCCTGCTTTACCACCCTAGCATTCCTCTACACTGCAACAACAAGCCTTCTCAGAACCAAGGACCTCCCCCCTCCAATGATGCCAGATAAGGACCCTTCGGTTCCTTCAGTCCTTCCCTAACTCCTCCATTGGGGTCCCTGTGCTCAGTCCGATGGTTGGCTGCAAGCATCCACAACTGTATTGGTCAGGATCTGGCAGAACCTCTCCAGAGACAGCTATATCAGGATCCTGTCAGCAAGCACTTCTTGGAATCTGCAGTAGTGTCTGGGTTTGTTGTCTGCATGTGGATGGATCCCCAGGTGGGGCAGTCTCTAGATGGCCTTTCCTTCAGTCTCTGCTTCACCCTTTGTCCCCGAATTTTCTTTAGATAGGAGCAAATCTGGATTAAAATTTTGCAGATGGGTGGGTAGTTCAATCCCTCAACCAGGGGGAACATGCCTGACCTCTGGATATGGTCTGGACAGGTTCTCCCTCCCCTGCATGGGCTATTTCAGCTAGTATCATCCCCATGGGGCCCTGGGAAGCTCTTGATTTCCTAGCATCTGGGACTTTCTGGTTGCTACCCACAGGTCCCCATCCCCCATTGCTACAGCTTCTGTTGCACTCTTGTTACATTTTCTGACCCTCTGTATGTCTTTTCCATCTCCACCCATACCTGATTCTTCCCCTCTTTTTCCACTCCCCATCTTCCCTTCCTCCCAAGTCCCTCCCGCCCTCAACTTCCCGTGATTATTTTTCCCCTCTCTATGTAGAGCTGAAGAATTTCCTCTTTGGTCTTCCTTCCTCTTGAGCTTCATGTGGTCTGTGAGTTGTATGGTGGGTATTCAACACTCTTTGCCTAATATCCACTTATCAGTGAGTACAAACCTTGTGTGTTCTTATGTGGCTGAGTTACCCCACTCAGGATATTTTCTAGATCCATCCATTTGCCTGCCAATTTCATAAGTCATTGTTTTTAATAGCTGAGTAGTACTCCATTGTGTACTTTCATACCACATTTTCTGTATCCATTCCTCTGTTGAGGGATATCTGGGTTCTTTCCAGCCTCTGGCTTATTATAAATAAAGCTGCAATGAACATAGTGGAGCATGTGTCCTTGTTACATGTTGGAGCATCTTATAGGTATATGCCCAGGAGAGGTATAGCTGGGTATTCATGTAGTACTATGTTCAAGTTTATGAGAATCTACTAGACTGATTTCCAGAATGGTTGTACCAGCTTGCAATCCCACCAACAATGTAGAAGTGTTCTTCTTTCTCCACATCCTCACTAGCATATACTATTCCCTGAGTTTTTTATCTTAGCCATTCTGACTGGTGTGAGGTGGAATCTCACAGTTGTTTTGATTTGCATTTTCATGATGACTAAGGATGTTGAATATTTCTTTAGGGGCTTCTCAGGCCTTCGGTATTCCTCAGTTGAGAATTCTTTGTTTAGCTCTGTACCCCATTTTTAATAGGGTTGTTTCTCTGGGGTCTAACTTCTTGAGTTCTTTGTATGTATTGGATATTAGCCCTCTAACAGATGTAGGATTGGCAAAAAATCTTTTCCCAATCTGTTGGTTGCTATTTTATCCTATTGACAATGTCTTTTGCCTTACAGAAGTTTTGCAATTTTATGAAATCCCATTTGGTAATTCTTGATCTTTGAGAATAAGTCATTGGTGTTTGGTTCAGGAAATGTTCCCCTGTGCTTATGTGTTCGAGACTTTTACCCACTTTCTCTTCTATTACATTCAGTGTACATGATTTTATGTGGCAGTCCTTAATCCATTTGGAATAGATCTTTGTACATGGAGATAAGAATGGATCAATTTGAATTCTTCTACATGTTGACAGCCAGTTGATCCAGCACCATTTGTTGAAAATGCTGCCTTTTTTCCACTGGATGGTTTTAGCTTCTTTGTCAAAGATCAGGTAACCATAGGTGTGGGGGTTCATTTCCGGGTCTTCAATTCTATTCCATTGATCTACATGTCTGTCACTGTACCAGTATCATGCAGTTTTTATCACTATTGCTCTGTAGTACAGCTTGATGTCCAGGATGGTGATTGCCCCAGATGATCTTTTATTGTTGAGAATACTTTTTGATATCCTGGGTTTTTTGTTATACCCAATGAATTTGAGAATTGCTCTTTCTAACTCTATGAAGAATTGAGTTGGAATTTTGAAGGGGACTGCATTGAATTTGCAGATTGCTTTCAGCAGGATGGTCATTTTTACTATATTAATCCTGACAAATATGAGCATGAGAGATCTTTCCTTCTTCTGAGATCTTCTTCAATTTCTTTCTTCAGTGACTTGAAGGCCTTGTCATACAGATCTTTCACTTGTTTGATTAGAGTCACACCAAGATATTTAATATTGTTTATGACTATTGCGGAGGGTGTCACTTCCCTAATTTCTTTCTCATCCCATTTATCCTATGAGTATAGCAAGGCTACTGATTTGTTTGAGTTAATTTTATATCCAGCCACTTTGCTGAAGTTGTTTATTAGGTTAAGGAGTTCTCTGGTAGAATTTTTGGGGTTACTAAAAATACTATCATGTCATCTGCAAATAGTGATATTTTGATTTCTTCCTTTCCAATTTGTACCCCTTTGATATACTTTTGTTGTCTAATTACTCTGGCTAAGACTTCAAGTACCATATTGAATAGATAAGGAAAGAGTGAACAGCCTTGCCTAGACACTGATTTTAGTGGGATTATTTCAAATTTCTCTCCATTTAGTTTGATGTTGGCTACTGGTTTGCTATATATTGCTTTTAATATGTTTAGGTTGGGCCTTGAGTTCCTGATCTTTCCAATACTTTTAACATGAAGGGATGTTGAATTTTGTCAAATGCTTTTCCAGCATCTAATGAAATGATCATTTGTTTTTTTTTTTTCTTTGAGTTTGTTTATCTAGTGAATTATGTTGATGGATTTCCTTATTTTGAAGCATCCCTGCCTCCCTGGGATGAAGCCTACTTGATAGTGGCAAATGATCAATTGAAGCATTCTTGGATTTTGTGTGGGAGAATTTTTTGAGTATTTTTCCATCAATATTAATAAGGGAAATTGGTCTGAAGTTCTCTTACTTTATTGGATCTTTGTGTGGTTTTGGTATCAGCATAACTGGCTTCATAGAATGAATTGGGTAGAGTTCCTTCTGTTTCTATTTTTTTGGAAAAGTTTGAAGAGTGTTGGTATTAGGTCTTTGTTGAAGGTCTGATAAAATTCTGCACTAAACCCATCTGGTCCTGGGCTTTTTTTGGTTGGGAGACTTCTAATAACTGCTTCTGTTTCTTTATCAGTTATGGGACTGTTTAGATGGTTTATCTGATCCTGATTTAACTTTGGTATTTGGTATCTGTGCAGCAGTGTAGGGGAATACCAGAACAGGGAAGCCGAAGGGAGTTGATTAGGGAACAGGGGAGAGGGGGGGAAGAGGGCTTATGGGACTTTCGGGGAAGGGGGATCCAGGAAAGGGGAAATCATATGAAATGTAAATAAAGAATATATCTAATAAAAATTAAATAAAATAAATAAAAGTGAAGTGACAATTGTCCTTAATGTATGCAATATTTTTTTAATTATAAAACTTCCAAGCATGYCTCCCTCTTGGGGAACTAATATAATCTGGATTTATGGAAATCCATAAATCCAATTTATTACGGGAAATATTAAATGTTTTTATGAAAAAAATATCTTAAAGAGAAGATTTGCCAGATTTCACTTTCCTCTGCATTATGAAACAATAAAATATTTCATTCAGCATATTTAAGTTCAACTACTAATGAGCATTAGAATTACTGTTCCTCTAAGGACTATGTGTTTCTGTATAAAAAAAAAGAAGAAGAAAAGGAAGAAAATTGTCCAATTCATCCAGACTTTACAGTTTTGCTGAGTATGGGCTTTTGTAGAGGAGCTGGTGGTTTTTTCAATTTCCTCAGTTTCTGATGTTATATCTCCCTTTTCATTTCTGATTTTGTTAATTTGGATACTGTCTCTGTGCCCTCTGATTAGTCTGGCTTAGGGTTTATCTATCTTGTTTATTTTCTCAAAGAACTGGCTCCTGGTTGGTTCTTTAACTAGTTCTTTCACTTGGTTGATTTCATCCCTGAGTTTGATTATTTCCTGCCATCTACTCCTCTTGGGTATGGTTATTTCTTTTTGTTCTATAGCTTTTAGGTGTGCTTAACAGCTGCTGGTGTATGCTCTCTCCAGTTTCTTTTTGGAGGCACTCAGAGCTATGAAGTTTCCTCTTAGCACTGCTTCATTGTGTCCCATAAGTTTGGGTATGCTGTACCTTCATTTTCATTAAATTCTAAAAAGTATTTAATTTCTTTATTTCTTTCTTGATCAAGTTATCATTGAGTAGAGCATTGTTCAGCTTCCATGTCTATGTGGGCTTTCTGTTGTTTTTGTTGTTACTAAAGACCAGTCTTAGACCATGGTGATCTGATAGGATGCAAGGAATTATTTAATTTTGGAGAAGCTACCATGAGGTGCTGCTGAAAAGAAGGTATATTCTTTTGTTTTAGAATGAAATGTTCTGTAGATATCTGTTAAATTCATTTGGTTCATAATTTCTGTTAGTTTGACTGTTACTCTGTTTAGTTTCTGTTTCCTCAGATCTGTCCATTGATGAGATAGGGGTGTTTAAGTCCCCCAGTATTATTGTGTGAGGTGCAATAAGTACTTTGAGCTTTAGTAAAGTTTCTTTTATGAATGTGGGCGCCCCTGCATTTGGAGCATAGATGTTCAAAATTGAGAGTTCCTCTTAGTAGATTTTTTCCTTTGATGAGTATGAAGTGTCTTTCCTCATTTTTTTCTTTTTTTATTGGATATATTCTTTATTTACATTTCATTTCCCTTTTCCTGGTTCCCTGCCCCCCAAATGCTTCCTTATCTTTTTTGATAACTTCTGGTTGAAAGTTATTTTATCTGATATTAGAATGGCTACTCCAGTTTGTTTCTTAGGACTATTTTCTTAGAAATTTGTTTTCCAGCCTTTTATTCTGAGGTAGCATCTGTCTTTGTCACTGGGGTGTGTTTCCTATATGCAGTAAAATGCTGGGTCCTGTTTACGTATCCAGTCTGTTAGTCTATGCCTTTTTATATGGGGAAATTGTATCCATTGATATTAAGAGATATTAAGGAATAATGATTATTGCTTACTGTTATTTTTGATGTTATTTTATGTTTGTGTGGGTATCTTCTTTTGAGTTTGTTGAATGAAGATTACTTTCTGGCTTTTTCTAGGGTGTAGTTTCCATCCTTGTGTTTGTGTTTTCCACCTATTATCTTTTGTATTGCTGGATTTATGGAAATATATTATATAAATTTGTTTTGTCATGGAATATCTTGATTTCTCCATCTATGGTAATTGAGAGTTTTGCTGGCTATAGTAGTCTGGGTTGGTGTTTGTGCTATCTTAGGGTCTGTATATCATCTACCCAGGATCTTCTAGCTATCACAGTCTCTGTTGAGAAGTCTACTATAATTATGATAGGTCTGCATTTATATGTTACTTGATCTTTTTCCCCTATTGCTTTTAATATTCTTTCTTTGTTTTGTGTATTTGGTGTTTTGATTATTAAGTGACTGGAGGAATTTCTTTTCTGGTCTAATTTGGAGTTCTTTGGACTTCTTGTATGTTCATGGGCATCTTTTTCTTTAGGTTAGGCAAGTTTTCTTCTATAATTTTGTTGAAGATTAAGATGGGAATCTTCACACTCTTCTATACCTATTATCATTAGGTTTTATCTTCTCATTGTGTCCTGGATTTCCTGGATGCTTTGGGTTAGAAGCTTTTTTGCATTTTGCATTTTCTTTAACTGATGTGTCGATGTTTTCTATGCTATCTTCTGTACCTGAGATTCTCTCTTGTCCTGTGTTCTGTTGGAGATTTTTATATCTATGATTCCTGATCTCTTTCCTAAGTTTTCTATCTCCAGGGTTGTCTCCCTTACTGATTTCTTTATTGTTTCTATTTCCAWTTTTAGATCCTGGATGGTTTTGTTCAATTCCTTCACCTGTTTGGTTGTGTTTTCCTGTAATTCGTTAAGGGATTTTTGTGTCTCCTCTTTAAGGACTTCTAGCTGTTTACCTGTGTTCTCCTGTCATCATGAGATGTGATTTTAAATCAGAGTCTTGCTTTTCAGGTGTGTTSGGGTATCCAGGGCTTGCTGTGGTGGAAGAACTGGGTTCTAATGATCCCAAGTTCTGTTGGGATCTGGGTTTCTTCTGCTTATGTTCTTGCCCTTGTCTCTTGCCATCTGGTTATCTCTGGTGTTATCTGGTCTTGATTTCTTGACTGTGGCTTGTCCCTCCTACAATCCTGTGTGTCAGCATTCCTGGGAGACCAGTTCTCCGTAGGAGGAATTTGGGTATGGAGAGCTGTGGCAGTGTCACCTCTGAGGCACAGATGGGAACTGGAAGGATCCTATCCCAGTCTGCTCTTTGGTTCCTGTGTCCTTATGGCTCTGGTTGGGTCCCTCTTGAACCAGGAATTTCATCTGAAGTGGTGATCTCACCTGTGCTCTCAGGTGTGTCAGCACTCCTGTGAGACTAGCTCTCTCCCGGTAGGACCCAGGTATGGAGAGCTGTGACACAGGGTCAGTTCCAGGCTCAGATGGAAACTGGAAGGATCCCTAATCTCTTAATAAGGCAATACAGTCTTGTCTTACAATCTATGATGAAAAATTGATCCCACAACCTCATATATAACAAAGATATTCAAGTTTCCCATTAAAATGAAAATACTGTATGTAACCTATGTATATCCATTTGTATACTTTAAATCTCCTTCAGACTTCTTTGCCACCTTATACAATGTAAAAGAGATTTAAATCATTGTTATTCTATATTTTGAAGGATATGATGACTATAATGACAAGGAAAGCCTCTGCTCATGTTCAGGAGAGACACAGCTTTTCTTTCTCAGGTATTTTCAATCCACCGTAGACAGAACGACCAATGGATATGAAGCTACCCTGGAAAATTACTAAACCCGTCACAGTCCATGTGGGATTTCCCCAGCTTCTCTGACAGAAGGTGAAAACTATAAATAAGGACTAAACTGTAGGATCTCATTTCTGGGGAAAACTAAGTTAAAAATTGTTGCAGTTGATTAGAGGAAAAAATGGTAGTAGACTGAGCTTGATTCAAAATTTTGTGCAGTACCAGTGGCATCCTGTCCCCAAGGAAACCTGCAGATCCTGTAGGAATGATGCCTGCCTTGAACGGGATCTAGAAGACAGTCTGACTCCATTAGCATTTTTAGAGCTGCAGAGCCATCAGCCCATGTGAAGCTATAATTCACTCTCTAAAATTCTTGCATTTATAGCTTGATATTGTTGCTTCAAATGTACATGGGCATTTTAATTCACACACCAACCATCACCATACTTCGTTAGCCTTTTTTGAATCATGAATATCCATGAAACGCAGTCCTAAATGAAAGTTTAGCAACTTTTAAGTTATAGTTTTGCCCACAGTGAATCTGGAAATTTTCCTAGAGAAAAAAATCTACTGTTAATTATCAAATCATTTTAAACTGGCAGAATTTCTCAGTGACACTATATTATTTTATGTCTCATATATCAGCAGGTGCTCACATTACTCAGAGTTCTTGAGTCATAGAAGCATTAATTATAATAGCTTTAGTTATTTCTCTGCAACAATAGAAAAGGTCCCTAAAGCATACCAGTGAGGATTAATGCTTGGCACATGAATATAAATGTGTAGTGTTTTTTTTCCCTTTAAATCTGTTTCATTAAATCATATAATTAGACACAAAACTTTTAGGTGCAATTTGTTTTTGTAATTGTATTCTTAGTGGTATAATTTTTTAATCATATATGAAGAGTTCAATGTTCATTCCTTGTATTTTTAAGCTGCAATTTTTCTTTTCTACCTGGAGCTTTTTAAGTCAGACTTACTTCTCCTTTGACATAGATTATTTGAATTACTAACTCAACAATAGATCATAGCTTCCTCAATTTTACTCAATTTAGTAAGATGAAAAGTACCTGGCTTTGGAAATGCCGAACAACTCTGAAGATAAAAGTAATAATAGCTTCCTATATGAGGCTATGCCAAAAGAAGACGATGTCATTGTCCTTTCTTTCCTTCTTTAGGCAAAGATCATCTGCCTCCATCATCTGAAACAATTATATTGGTTCTCTGCAATAGTCGCCAACTTTGAACTCTCCCAGAGAAAAAGCCCACCCACACATCTTTGCCCTGTCCCAGATATTAGCATAATGGACTGCTATAGCCATGCTGCGGATGTGGCAGCCATTTCTCGGACTGCAGAGTGACTCCCTGGTTTGACTCAACTGGGACTATATCAGAGCCTGCACAGCTGCTTGTTCATAAAAGCTCAGTTCACATCACAATGATGTGGATAAAAAGCTATTTGCAATGGCGAATCACAGTTATGGGCAATAAAAACAATGATAATAATAATGGCAATGTAGCTGTTAGAACAACTGACATGGGGAAAGGAAAGGTAAATGGATGAATCAGCAAAATGGTTGCCCTAAAATCATGAGGACCTCAGTTCAGATCCCCAGCATCCACGAAAAAAGATGATCATGCAGCCAGCAAGATAACCAGCAGGTAAAGGCACTTGTCACAAACCCTGACGACACACATGGCAGAAAGAGAATCACCTCCTAAAGATGTCCTCTGACTGTAACTGCCTGCAGTTACATCGAACGGGTTACTGGGAAGGGAAGCTGGGGATGTATGGGAAGGCGGCAAAAAGAGATGAAGACCGAGACAGCATTGCTGTTCAAGGTCTCAAAATTTAATGGAGGACTCCAAATATATAGGCAGGGGGAAACCCTTCCCCAAAGGCTGGAAGCTGCTCAGCACAACCAGTTCAGGTGCTCCACAGGTGGCTGGTGTTTCTCAGGAAACTGCAGGTCCTTGAAGATCAATGGGCTTCACCTTGGTCTGAGTGACCCACCCTAGTGGAGGGGCTTATGACTAACAGAGGAGTTCCCGCTCAAAGGCTGGGAGAGAAACTTCACATTAGTCGATGTAGAGCTCCTGCTAGGTGGCATGGCACCTCAATAAGGCTCTCTACATCTGACCTCCACATGCACACTATGACATGGGCACACCCATATATATGCACATGAAAGAATGAATGAATGAAACTTTGTATATTCTAAAGTTGGGCACAGTGGCTTGTCCCTGGAATCCTAAGGTAAGAAGGAATCTATATTCACACCATGGCATTGGCAAACCCACATCCATGTACCAAATTAATAAATAAGTAATAAATAAATATATAAAACTTTAAAAATTCTGAAACTGGGCAGAGAAGCTTGCCCCTGCAATCCTGGGGTTAGAAGGGATCCCCAGGTTTACTAGCAGCTAATCAGTGAGCTCCAGGATCAGTGGGAGACACTGCCTCATAGAAGACACCCAACATTGACCTCTGGCCTCCATGTGCATCTGCACACACAATTGTACACAAACACATACAGCCACCACTATCAAAATCACAAAACAAACAAAAGTCTACAAAGCCCAAGGTTCCCAGGGAATCCAAGAGCACAGATGGGCTCCAACACATCTCCCTTCACAAACTTGAGCTGCTTCACCCTTTGTTTTAAGAACCGTAATTATTATGTTTCAAGAGGAGCTGCCAATTTATAACATCCCTAATGCAGATATAGCATCAGTCTTCTATTTAAAACCAATGACAAACTGGAAACGAATATGAAAATGCTTTTTTTWAAAATATAAAAAGGGTAGAAAGAGCGTTTTTGGTTACTTACAATTGTACCCCCTTTTATAATCATATCCCAAAGCACCCCCAGATTTGGTGGGTGGGAGTCATGCAGTACATATGGCAGAGCCCACTCATCTCCACAGTAGTCATTGTTAACCATGTTTTGAGGTTGTTGAAAGGTGTCTTGAAATATAAGGAGCTCAGCCAAGTAAATTATAGGAGATACACAAAAAGAATCCTATGCAGTCATTACCGATCATGCCAAAGTGTAATTGTGTGGAAAGCTATTCACCGTGAAGTCCATGAGAAAGCAGTATTCAGTCAGATGTCTGCTCAGCCCAAGGCAAGGAGCAGCCTGTGCTCTGAACATTTTCTCCTACCTCATCACTCACCTTGGGGAGCACTTGTGGCCTCTCAGTCACCATCCCCAMACTTTCAAGTGCTGCTTTCTTGAAATATTTTTCCAAAGGAACAAGAAAAGGATGGGAGAAAGTCAAGAGAAAGTATCTTTTCAAGTTTGCCTCAGTGAGATTATCTGCTCCTTGAGCATGCTGATAAGAAGGAGCACGTTTGCCCGCAGGCACAATGCTTCTTCCTCTGGAAGATGTCGAGACAAAGGAGGGACTTTATTCCCTGAGCAGAAACTGGATCTTTCTAGAATGCAAATACTGAAAAGGGAGAGTCGCTCCTGGCCAGGAAGCTGACAGGAACCTGTTTCCCATGTGATCACTGCTTTGAAGCAAGGAGATGACAGTTGCCACCAGAGGAGCCCCCTCATCAGGGACTGACAAGGTCCAACAGGAGTTCACCATGTGAAAGGACAAATAGGAAGAAAAGCAAGAATAGACTCAACAGCCGATGAAGGACAGTGTACCTGAAATGTAAAACATGGGTGGCCACGGGTCTCCATCATATGACAGCAACACCTCCAGATTACCGGTGCAGCTTCCTCTCTCCTCCACACTGAAAGAGGAGCATCTTAGTGGTTTAGTTTGCACTATAGTATTTTGATGTTGTTTGGGTTGTTCTTTATTAGTGTACACTGATTGGGTAAAATGATGCATCTCATTATGGCATTTTGTACATGTATGTTATGTGCTTTATTCATATTCACCCCCATTACCCTCTTTTGTCTCTTCTCCTTATGACAGCCAGAATTGTCACTGCTCTTCCAGAAATGTCTCCTTCTACTTACATATCGCGCACACGCGCGCGCACGCGCGTACACACACACACACACA
>BDUI01002108.1:19105-32564 GCA_002335545.1 Apodemus speciosus | reverse complement strand
ATWTKTGTGYGYKTKTGYRYAYRYGTGTGTGTGTGTGTGTGTGTGTTTGCATATGGGTGCACAGATGGGGTTTTCACATGAATGTGTGTCCACCTGTGAGTCCTTGTTCACCCCGAATAAAGCGTACAAGCTGTTTCATTGACTATTGTCTCAGAGCTATTTTCTAAAAAAAGCTGTAACACTGAAGTGCTGTAATACTGAAATCTTCCGAGGAGACCACCTCCTCCCTACAGTCACTGCCAGACCAGAAAACTGTTCACCCACCTGTCCTGAACTTTGCTTCACCCTTCCATGCCCTGTGTGTGTGAGGTTCAAATACCCCAAGGGAAGGCACGGTCCTCAGAACTCAACTCTGTTCTGTTCTTCCCTGTTTGGTGTGCAGTAGTGCTTGGACATCCCAAGCGAAGAAGGGGAAAAATGGAACCACAGAATAAGAAGTAAGAGCGCATCTCAACAAGAAAAACAACATTTCAAGAAAGGAAACAAAAAGGTATTTATGACACTGAATCAATAGTTCCTGGTAAGTAAGGTATATCTAAAAAGTTGAACTCAAAACTAAGCCATGAAAATGAAGTGGCTGCCTGCCAATCATCCACTATGAACAGAAAAGGCAGGTATAATTTAAACTAAAGGGGATTAACCTAAAGTTTGGACTTGCCTAAATTAACTTGGATGTCTACATCTTCCAGAGAAAGTAATCAGAATCTAACTGAAAACTTGGACACTACAGAGTTGGTCTATGTGTAGACGTTGAGAGAGGTGTCAGGATGTGACCAGATTGATCCCCAGAAGTCAGTGAGGTGGGCAGGACAGGCAAGGAAGCAGCTGGCCAGCAGGCAGGGAGGCTATGCAGGGAACCTCAAAGCTTTGGGGACATCAGCAAAAGGTATTATAAGGGCAAACAGGACCTTCCACTGCCCTGCACGCTCTGCTGCCCACTTGCCTGTCTGCCACCACCCTTTCCCACAAGCCCGGGTTCTGACCGTCACAGAGGCATGGCTACAGCTCCCGCGCACAGAACAGCCAGGCAGAGACAAATCTTTCAGGGAAGCAAACAGCCAGACAAACGTGTCAGCTCTCCCAGTCAGATGCCCCTGCCTAAATCTTTAAATGTTCTAATATCCAACTCCAGAGCTGAAATCACACACAGAAAGTTCCTTCTACAGTCTCCCTGTGTTCAGGCGAGTGTGGGTTTTGGGGAGGCTCCAGGAGAAGAGCTTCTGATCAGAGAGCATTTTGAAGATCGGCTGCTTGGTCCAGCACTCTTATTTTTCAATCAGGTTCTTCTCTCATCCTATTTCTTTCCTATTTAGTCCACATAGCCAAAAGTGGTAGTGTGTTCAAAGTACCTTGCACTGTGTTTCTAGAGTCATAAGCACACATTTATAAATAACAGGATTCTGCAGTATGTTTCCACAAACTCATTCTCTCTTATTCATTGTAACTTAAGTCTGAACACAAATATCTTTTTTACATACATATTAATTAGTGTTTTCTAAAATCTCAATATTTTAACCATAATATTGGCAAAGTAACTTCACATCCCAGTTACAACAGCATGAGAGACAGAGAAAGAATGGCTACTTCTGGGAAGCAAGTGGCCTGTCTGAGTAATAGTGTTTGTCGCACTTTGAAATCGAAAGCAATGTATTTGAATCCTTACCAGAAAGACTAAAATGCCATCTTATTTTGGAAATTATTCAGAGCTATTTAAAGCATCAGCAGAGCAAAAGCGACTTCCCTGCAATCAAATCCACTCAACAAAGAGACTGTTGGAGGAAGGTTACAACTCTCCAGCCATGTGTGAGTTGCTGTGGCATGTGAATCTCTTTCACAGCTACTTTTAAGGTAAGTCCATTTTTCATTAGCTTCAGTAGAACAAGCAAACATACCCAAAGGGATGTGTGTGTGTTTATTATGGATAAGGTCATGTTTTATTTCTGACTGAAAAGAACCTGTATGAGGAAAAAATCAAGTAGCACAGTCAGAAAAAAATCAGTACTCAATAAATAGATTAGGCTGCAATACTATCTATATCTAGTATCAAGTTAAAGAAGACTTGGGATCAACTAGTTCTCACCTCAATTAGATTTTAAAAGAAAAGTAAAACTACATAAAGGTAGATAAGCTCTTCACTAATGAACCAAGTCAGGCGATTCTCAGAGTACAAGGGTTCCAACCCCTTTGGAGCCAATGTTCCTCTGCCATTTCCCTATGTCAAGAACATGTACACTTTGGTTCCTTCCACAATTGCAACAAAATCCACCTGTTCAGAAAAAATTTCCCAAATAACTTTAACTATATTAAATATGAAATCATTTCTCTCCTTCAGGATTCTCTTTTGTGTCTTACTTTGAGTTTGACCACTCATATCTATCTAGAAATGTGATCCATGGACATGACTAACTTTAGATCAGATCAAGAGATGGCATTAGTAGCTTTACGAGAGCCAAAGGTAGCTGATGTAACTCTGTCTCTCCATATGAATATCCTCTGCTGTGTAACAAGAGGCTTCCAGGCCTCCAGAAGTATGAGCTAAATATGTCACTGTTACTCACAAAAAACTCAGTAGTCGTCAATTATAGCAAGAAAAGGTGAACTAAGAAATACCTCCTATGTCTATCCCTTACCAATCACTAGACAGTTATTCTGAAGTTTTCTAGCATATCAATATCTTCTCCAATATAAAACAGAAGCTAACGGCTCTGGAGATGTCTCAGTTTTCCACGCAAGCCTGAGAACCAGATTCCAATCTCCAGAACTGATGTAAAGAAGTTGGGTTTTGTGGTACATGCTCTGTGTGAGAGACCATGAACCCCAAAAGAATGGGTATGATGCCAAAGGAAATGACAACCATTGCTATATTCTGGCTTTCATATGTACACACACACACACACACACACACACACACACACACGAATGCACACACACGGACATATACAGAGAGGGGTGCTGGGACTAGCTTAGATGGGTGCTATCTAGGTCTCAGTGTTAAGCACCTACATATACCCATGTAAATGTCATTTTTATTTCCTCAGATGAAGTGATGAGATGAGAGCTATACCCAAGATGTGTGAATACATGGCTTGGGCTGGACCCAGAGCACTTCCTTTTCTATTTTAACTGTCCGGAGACATAGTACTGAAAGCTTATAGCCTCAATACAATCTAATCTTCCAAGACGACTGATTCACTTTGGCTTTTCTTGGCTTCTGACTGAGTTGTCTGCCTGGTCTCGTACTAACTTTGGAATATATTCTAATCTTCTGTCTCCTTCTTATTCTCAGGTTGGTTCTGCCTTCATCTGTGTCTAGCTTGTTCTCTATATAATCTATCTCTGTAAAATTGTCATGTATACTCACAACTCACCGCACCACCCTTTTTCTCTCTTGCTGGTCTTAAGTAGCTTCTCCTCCTCTGATGTTCTCATGTGAGTTGGGTGCATCCTATCTCCGACTCATTCTGTCAGGTCTTTCTGATTCATCACCGCCAAAACGGATGCTTCCTTCTATAAACTAACCTTACCTTCATTGCTAGGGATTAAAGGTGTACAGTAAGGGTATTTCTATATTCTATCAAGATCACACTGTAATCCAGGGCTTGTCTGCATTCCAACCAGAAAATAATAATTATACTTTCTCATAGAAATTAGAAATTAGATTTTCATACATTTTATCAAAATGATAGTGCCTTTTTTTTTTACTTAGTAGAAGCTCCTGGTGGTCCATTCTCCTACCTGAGGCCATCTCCTCCCACTGCAGATGAAGGTAATTGATGGAAAATGTTTTTCTAGAAGCCAAGAAACTTCTAGTCAGTGATTAAAAGCAAGATGGCAGAGTGGGCTTGGGAAAGGACCTTAGGCTTGTGGCTGGAACTAGTTTCTGTCACTCTGTTGGAGCCTCCTGTGTCAGGTGCAGAAGTGCTTATACTCTTCCCTCAGTCTAGTGACTCCCCAGTTTCTTACCTCTCAGCCTCAAGGACATTAGGAAGGATGCCAGATGCTACAGCCTGAGCGCTGCATCAAAACCCATGTGAGGTACTAAAATGTGAGACTAGCTGGGACCTTTTGAAGGTGTGATAAAGTCTGGAGGCCTCTGCTGTCACAAACGGATCAACCCACTCATAGATTAGCGGATTAGTAAGTTAACTCTTAAGAGTAGGCATGTGGTAAAAGCCAGTGCTGCTGTCTGTGAGACATACCTCATGCTATGTGATATCCTGAGCCCACCCCCCCCCCGGATGCTGCAGAATCCCCACCATCAGAAGAACTTTATCAAATGTGGCTTCCCTGATTCCAGAAGTGAGGGCTCCACAAGGCTTGCTTTCTTCATTCCTTCCTTCCTTTCTCCATCCTTCCATCAATCCTGCCTTCCTTCTGTCCTTCCTTCCTTCCTTTCTTTTTTCTTTTCTTTCTTTTTTTTTGTTTGTTTCCCAGACTTGGATATTCAACCACAACAACAGAACGGACTAAGAGACCTGACTCTCAGCAACTACATCTCCTGGCAGAGAGAAGTTATCCACAGCGAAGCAGTGGAACAGTAGCCCTTATCACTGACTGCACATGGAAAGGCACATGAACACGGAAGTTGATCACAGTGGCAGTCTGTGAAGCGTGATGGCTGTGTGGGAGAGCCAGTGAGCAACGCTGAAACCCTCCAGGTATCTGTAGAGGTTTTGAGCTAAAGTTAACAGCTAAAATTATCATTAAAAATAAAAAGTATTTTTAACCCAACATAAATTAACAATGTACCTATTTCGATTGCTCTTGCACTGATTTTGGAAAATGCCTAAATAGCTTGAGGTTTGGGCATAAATGTACTATTTCAAGTATTTTGTGTTTTGTTTTTCAATTGCAAGGTCTTTTTTTTTTTTTTTTTTATCTTACCAGGAATTTTACTAGGTAGAAGTCAGAGCCTTAACTTCTAACATTTGATCCTCCAAACGACTAGCTTTTCTGGAAGGAAAGGTGTCCATTATCCACCTATTGGTCTAATTGTATCTCCTACCTTATACACAGGATGACACAAGAAAATATGAGGTCATTTCTATCATAGGGGATCCATTTAGCATGTCTTAGAAATTGTCTTTAACATCCTATAAGACACTGTATTTGAAGGATAATTTCTTTAAAATATGCTTTGTCCATAGAGAAATCAACAGAGAGTAAGATTATAAAAATTCAAGCCATTTCTGGAGAGTTTCCACTGAACAAGAAGAGTATGAAAACTCGGAGATGTGGGACTCCAGGTTGAGGACAAGAAAAGGGATACCTGTTGGAAGTGTAGGGACACCATTTACTTGTTTGTTTATATTGTTCTGTCTAGTTGTCTGGGTGAGATAAGATTGCAGGCTATTCTTAAACTCCCCAGTTCAAGTGATCCTCCTGTCTCAGCCTTCCCGCTGCTGTGATTACAAGCACAGGTCACCACACCACACAATGATGGAATTTAAAACAAAGCTGTCAGTGTCCATGGGAAAACAATAGTTCCGTTTGCTGAAGCAAATCAGCATTGAACTATGACCACAATGAACCTGTCTTGTCTCCTGCCTCTGGATACTCTGGATGGCTTAGGTTAAGCAGACAAGCCCATGTTGCCATCAGGGCAGTGCTGCCTCACCCGTCAGATTCATAGCAGCATCAGTCAGCTCAGGCCCCAGAGAGCAGTCCTCACTTCGCACCCTAATGGCTCTAAGGCACAATGTGGGTCTCCAAAGGAGCTAAATGAACCTTTCTGTGTCTCAGATCCTAGCCAACATTAAGAACCTGTGACCACTCTGGGTTTGGAAATAAGTTCTTTCAAATTTTCCAAACTTACTCTATGGGGCTGGAGCAATGGCTCATCCATTTAAGAGTATTTTTTTGCTCTTAAAGAGAGCAGGGGATTTGGTTCAGATCTCCCCACAGTTGTTTCCAAGCATCTAGCACTTTGATTCCCGGAGATTCAAAGCCCTCTTCTGGCCTCCTGAGGCACCAAGCAGACACATTGTATGCATAAATTCAGGTACCCAAAATCCTTATCCACATTAAATAAATAAATAAATAAATAAATAAATAAATAAATCTAAAACCAAAACAACATAATTTATCCTCAAAAGACAGTGCTTCCAATTTGTTGATGTACAATTATTGTTTCACACTCAGCTTTCAGTAAGGTAAGAGTTTAACTCTTTACATTTAAAATGTGTATGTCTTGACTCATAAAGAATACCTGTTTCCAAAATGATAATTGAGWCTGGGATCATACAGAAAATACCATAAATGGGTTTGTTAGGTGCAGTAACACAGAAGTGTAGTTTATTAATTATCTGACATAAACTGGGCACAGGTTTGCATTGGTTTAATTAGCTAATTATAAGGCATTTTATAAATACATTTATTTGTATATAACCATTGCCTTTATTGAACTGGTTCTTCTGCAGTTTACTTTAAGTTTCAGTAAACTTTGAAGATGTTAACATCTACATGAGCTCAAAGAAGATCTTCCATTCAAGCAACAAATGGCAGTAAGGCATTTCTGATCAGCAACTGGTTTTTACATTGAAAATGGAGAAAGTGATCAGAACAGACCCTGAAAATCTTATGTTATGCCAAATGTCAACATATTTCAATGCCTAAACTCAGAGCCACAGTCTAAACTTAAAAGAAAATGTGTTTACAGAAAGGTGAAATTGAGACTAATCATTACACTCGGGAAAGATGGAATGATTAAGTCCTGACTATTTGTGGACCAAAATTGTCCTACACTCATTCAGCATCAAGTTATTTGTTGTTCATATTCTGGGTCCAGAAGCTTCCTGTAGGTTAATGAGAATAAATGCTTTAGTGGTGTTGGCAAAACTTCAGAAAGGTGATCTGCTAGATTCCTAAATTAAATAAATCTCTGGAAGAATGGGAAGGAAGTAGAGGAGGGAGGAGGAGGAGGAAGAGGAGAGGGAGGAGATGATTTCATTCACAAATGCCATCTCCAGCAGCTTTTAACTTCTTTGTTAGGAAACTACCTAAACACTGAGAACACTGTGGTCAGCTTACGTTATTAAATCAGACTCCAACACCCTTGAACCCAATTTTCTGCCTCTTTGTATCATGTGTTATTTGAAATTATCAAAGAGTTTTCTAATGCTGTACTCTTATTCTAGACAAAATATGCTTCTTCTTCTTCTTCTTCTTCTTCTTCTTCTTCTTCTTCTTCTTCTTCTTCTTCTTCTTCTTCTTCTTCTTCTTCTATATTTTTAAAAAAATCACAAGAACTAATAGCACTAAGGATGCAAAGTCTCTAAAACTGCTTCAAAGCAAGAAGGAATTCTTTCCATGAATCCCTAGCCTGCTGCTTTCAGTTTCTGCTGCTTCTCCTAAAGGAAATGAATGCCAAGCAGGCCCAAAACTTGCTCCTGGAATTTAATGTTTAGGATCTGAGTAGTATATGTGTATAGCCTCTTGAGAAGTAATCTTAGTTGACTTTTATTAAATACGTATATATGTGTGTGTACATTTTTTTTTTGTTTATAGTGAAAAGTAGCATCAAATAACTTAAGAAAGTATGCAGGGCTGGTTTAGATGCTTCAGTAAGCAAAGGTTCCCAATTGCCAATGATAATGATCATAAAAGTAGTTTGTTTCCCCAGTGAGATTCCCATGCAGGAAACTAAATTTTAACTTGCAGTGGCTTTTAATTGAAGATAGCTTCTGATTTGGGGCTAGGGGCTTATGTCCACTTCTCCTTTCAGCTGTGGGACTCCATCTGGTGCAGACGCTCACAGGCMCTGTGCATGCTGTCTCAGTCTCTGTGTTCATATGTGCTTCAATCCTGTTGACTTGGGGGGCATTGTTTCTTTGGTGTCCTACATCCCCTTCGGGCTCTTAAAATCTTTCTATCTCCTCTTACACAAGGTTCTCTGAGCCCTAAGGGGAGAGATTTAATGAAGACGTCATTTCAGTCTGAGCATTCCAATGTCTCTCACTCTCTGCATACTCTCTGTAAGTGGGTCTGTATTTTTTCCCATCTACTGCAGGAGAAAGCTTCACTGATGATGGCTGAGCAAGGTATTACTCTACAGGTCTAGCAGAATGCCATTAGAAGTTACTGCTATAATATTTTAGTAGAACAGAAGAATTTTGTTTGACTACAGGTCTCTGGGCTGTCTAGTCTCAGGTTTCTTGGCCACTGAAGCAGTACAGAGTTGGGCTCCATTTGTGGAATGGGCTTTAAGTCAAATCAGATAGTATATGGCTACCCCCTACAATTTTGTACCACCATTGCATTAGCATATCTTGCAAGTTAAGATACCGTTGTTGATCTGAAGGTATTTGGCTGGGTACTGTTTGTGCTTCTATCTAGCATGCAGATAGAGAAGTACCTTCCTGTATCACGAATGTTAGCATATATAGAGAGGTGAAGACTCTGTGTAGACAATAGCTTGAAATCTCTATGTTCAATGAGTTGTATAGGTATTGTGTTTAGCAATAGGATCCTGCCAGTTTGTAGAGAGTGTTGGCAACATCCTGGGTCGTTTGAAGGTTTGCATGGAGTTAGCTTCAGAATTTCTGTGTTCAATTTTTGTCTGGATGACCTGTTTATTTGTGAAGGTGGGGTATTCAAGTCCCCCACCAGCAGTGTGTAAGAGTTAATATGCTATTTGAGTTTCTTTTAAGATATTGAGTGCCCTTGTGTTGGGCACATAGATGTTAAGAATTGCAATGTCCCCTTGGCAGGTTTTTCCTTTATTGAGTTTATAGTGTTATTCTATATTCCTTTTGATCAGTTTTGATTTAAAGTCTATTAGGTATTGGAATGGGCATATCAGCTTTCTTCTTAGGTCCCTTTGCCTGCTTGAAATATCTTTTCATCATCATTTTACCTGGAGGTGATGCCTATCCTAGATACTAAGGAATGTTTCTTAGATACAAAGAAGGAAGAATCCTGTTTTTTGATCCATTCTATTAGTTTATGTTTTTTTTTCATGGAGAATTGGAACCACTGATGTTGAGACTTATCAATTAAGAGTGTTGGCTGATTTCTGTTATGTTGTTGTTGCAATTGTGGTGGTATTGATGGTATTTTGTTTGGTGTCTTGTTTTGTTTTGTTTTATATGTGTGCATATTTCTCTTCATTTGATTTTCTTGTCTGGGATTAGTTATTCCTTGTGTTTTGTAGGGTGTAACTTATCTCTTTAAGTTGGAGGTTTTGTTCTAATTTGCTTTAATTTGGTTTTATCCTGGAATGTCTTAGTTTCGCCGTCTATTGTGACTGAAAGTTCTACTGTTGTATTAGTCGGGGCTCTGTAGAGTCACAGAACTCATTATCATTTGACCCTCATTTTGGTGACTTTCTGTTAGTACAGCCTTTCTTGGAGATGATTGAGCTCCGGGTGCATGAGTCTGCATACCCTAATGGCTGTACTGTGCCCGCACTGCCTGCCCGTCGCTCTTTATTCCTTCTCTAAGAGCTGAACACTTCTGCTATTCCTGGATGGACTTGTGAATCCCACACCCTACTTCGCCATCCTCTTTCTGGCATACAGCAGTGCCTGATGCCCCAGAGGAAAGGAGTGGTCCACAGACTCTGCCCATTCCCAGGACAACAGACTCTACCCTTCCAGACTCTGCCCTGCCTTCTCTGAGCTGGTGGACCTGCCCCGCCCAGGTACCCCACCAGAAGAGGTGGAACTCACATAATCATAGTTTCGAAGGAAAATATATTAGTATGCGGCTTAGAGATCATTCTTATAATGCTTTGGTGAAGAAAGTTGCTGCCCTTTGCTCTTGTCCAAAAAATTCTGCCTGAAGCTAAATTTAAGTGTTATGGACTAACAGCTTTGACAGAGTATATTTCTAGACAGCCTAGTATTGACTGTGTTGCCCGGTTATTAATGACCACACTGGCACAGATTTATAATGAAAAGAAACATGCCAAGGAAAGAAAAATACAAAGTGTACAAGTTTGAGATGACAATGAGCGCCAGGAAATGTAAAGGAGTCAAGTTCAATGCTCACGGAGATAAAATGGTTAAAACAAAAACAAATAACAAACAAACAAAAACCTGATGCTTAGTGGAATAAAGGAAGTGGTAACCTCAGGGCAAGACCCTGCCTAGATAAGCTTCCAACTATACAAATGAATTAAAGAAAAGTTTAGGGTCAGGTATGGTGGTGTACACCTTTAACCCCAGCACTCTGGAGGAGCTTCTGTTCAAGCCAGCCTGTTATAGATCAAGTTCTAAAAYAGCCACGTTGAGGCAATGAAGAAACCATTGAAAACAGAAAGCTGTGAAGATGTATTTGAATGAAGGGCCTGTGTTCCGGTCCCAGCAAGCAGAAGAACTTAGCTATGTGTTTCTGGCTTTGCAGTGAAAGACAGAAGGAAGGATTTAYGGAATCTACCTCTAAGACTAAGGGAAGTCTCTGAGGCCAGGTGTATGCCAGGAGTGTTTCTTCATAGAGGTTAGAAAGGCTATTGCATGAAGGCTGTGAAGGTGAAGCCTGGATTGCATTGGGGACCCCAAGATGTTAGAGATACCAGAGCAGAGGGATACCTTCTAAGGAATTCTGCTATCAGAGAGTAGAACAAGAGCAAGAGAAAGAAGTRTGTTGCAGTTAACAAAGAAGAAAGGAGTTGGAGATCTGACTTGCACTTTGACATCTGATATAGCAATACAGCGTTTGAAGTTTGCCTGGATGTTTCAGGTCATACGTTGGTCTAGTTTGTCCTCACTGTGCTCCCTTTCCTCCCTTTGAGATGATAATGTATATTTTCTGTCATCGTATGTTGGAAATATGTGATCTGCTTTTTCTTTCTACAGAGTTTGGAGATTACCATGAATCTCAGAAGAGACTGGACTTTTAAACAGTGTTGAGACCATCTTAAACTACAGGAACCTTTGGAGCTGGACTGAATGCATTTTTACATTGATTACATTATGATGTGGTTTCAAGCTTTTGGAGGACAGGGAGTAGCCTGTGGTAGCTTGAGTAGAAATGGTGCCCATATGGTCATGTATTTGAGTGCTTGGTCATTAGTTGGGTAAGTGTGCCCTTGTTAGAGGAAGTGTATCACTGGGAATCGGCTTTAGGGTTTCAAATGCTCAAGCCAGCRCCAGTGTTTCTCTCTTCCTGATCCCTGCTGATCCAKATATAAAATTCTCAGCTTTCTCCCTAGCACCATGCCTGCCTGTGTGCTGCCGTGCTTCCATCTATGATAATAATAGGCTAAACTCTGAACCTATAATCTAGTCCCAATTAAATTCTTGGCTTTATAAGAGTTGCCCTGGTCATGGTATCTCTTCAAAGCAATAGAACACTGACTGACTAAGACATCTGGCCTCATCTTTGTTGGGTGAATGTTTCCTTAGTTTCTGATGCCCTCTTTTATTCCTAGGATAGTTTGGTAGCTGTGTGTTACCTTAGAGAGAATTTTTGTGGGATCGTTCTGGGTATGTCCCAGAGGGCTTTCAGGTAAGGTATTTCTCTAGGTATTGGGAGCTGACAGTTGGGAATGGATATAGGCTAGGAACAGTGGGCTACAGGAGGGAGGAAAGCAGGGTATGCCACCAGAACCTACTTAGTTCCCAGATGTGGAACAGTGAGGAGGCAGACAGCGAGGAGAAAGTAAGAAGGAGAAAGAAAATAAGGGGTTGGATTTAGAGAAGAGAGAGCGTGAATATATGAAGCGTGCCTTCCTGCTCTGTAGCTGGGTATGCTCTGTATGGGCCCAGGGGGTGGCTGCTGTAGTTGGGGGCTGGGATGAAGCTAGAAGTTGACGGAAGGATTATGGGAGAGGAATATCAGTGTGGTCCACAGCCACTGAAGATGTTGGAAGGGAAGTGGCCTACCTGCTTCCCAGGCTGGAGTACTATCCAGGAATCTACTGAATTATCTTCAGATTTCTGTTAGGAATATACTAACTAGGGAGTCCTGCAAGCCAAAGAAACAGATATTAAAGTGCATACTATGCTGGTATGAACAGGGTACATTAAATGTACAGCCAGGACCAGATTAGCAGATCTAGGATGTTATCAGACTCTCGTCCCAGTACACTGATCTGCTTAGATACACTTATGATGTGGCTTTTATCTTCATGGTTGAAAGCTGGCAAATACCCACTACTTCTTGGACAAAGATACTGGAGAAGGTAAAGAAACCAAATACATTCCCAGCTCACAGCTTTGGCTTAGTTGGAGAATAGAATCCTTCCCAAGAATTACTACCCATGGATTAGTGACAAGGAAAAGTCCAGTCACTGTTAGCTATGAAAAATCAAACATGTCAAGAGATGGAATGTTTCAGCTTTCATATTAAAGGAAGCACAGCATCCAGTAAGCTGATGTTCATTGACTAAGCCAATCTATAACTTTTGCCTGATGCTCACAGTGAGTTTGTAAGCATACACACTTATCAAAGAATTAGCCTAAATCCACTCTTGGAAAAAATATATATATCAATTGGGGATCAAAAGGCTGTAAATGGACTCTGTGGACAATTCCTTCAGAAAAAAATGAAAACATAAATCTGGACAATAGCAATGACACTGGGCTAATTRTTCATATTTCAATAGTAACTCAATAGGCATTCATCACTCAGGTAGATAAACAACTTGGCTTATGTTTGGGATTTACACTAAGTCCACAGGGAACAGAAGGGTGGTAAGTTCATTCTATTCTCATAGAGGACATGTGGACACAAATGGGCTCCGAAAAGCTCTGTGCCAGAAGCCTGTACTCTGGGCCTTTCATTTAGTTTTACAGATCCCAKCAGAATGCACAAAAGACTTCCATCACAAGTATTATGTGAGGTGCTGAAGGTGAATAGAGCTGAGGACAGTTTTCTAATACACTTTAAAGTGGAGGAATCGACAGCAGAGAATCTGCACTGGCACCCAGGAATGTTCTGGCATAGTCATACTTAGTGCAGTATTTATATATACAACTACTAAATATATCCTTACTTGATTGTATTCATCCATGGCTGAACTCTAGTCTACAGATGTGAGACAGTGCTGGATTAATGTGTGTTAAGTGTTTTCTGACATTCCTGATGGGTTCCCAACTCCTCCACCAAGTTATATATGGTAGAGAATATATACAAGTCAAAACTGAAATGATAMCCACATAGTCTGACTCCACTAGAAACAATCCATTTGTAACCCACACAAATGGTGCATCTAGAGCTGTCGTGCACAGGTTGTGTAGCTACAGGCCACAGCCATTTGGTAACATGATAGTAAGCTAGGGTACAGCCTGCAGCCTGTACTTAYTGAATACTGAGTGACAGCTAATAAAAATGACCATAATTTCAAGAGATTTATTATTATTATTATTAATTATATGCATTTACACAGTAGAAGACAAGCCAAAATTTTACTTTTGATGAAATAACTTATAAAATGTTTGAATTTTGACATTATCATCACAGTATCCATGGAAAAGAAGCCTTCTTGTTGATTTAGAGGATCCATGTTTGGAGCTGA
>BDUI01002107.1:132051-148635 GCA_002335545.1 Apodemus speciosus | reverse complement strand
AGGTACAGCCTCTTAGTCACTGAATTAAGTACTATTTGTTAACTAATTTATATGCAGTTGATCTTTTGCTATCTACTAGGAAAAGGGCCATGAATATTTTAAAACAACACACACGTAGTATTTTTAAAAAAATTCCCATGGTCTTCTAAGGAAAATGCAGGGTTTTTTTTTTTTTTCGGAGAAAATATAGTTTTTATTAATCTGTTTGGAAAGACTATTCTTTCTAAAGAAAGTTTTATGCCACCTATATATGTGCACCAAATTAAAATGAGCCACCCATTTCAAGTGGTTATAAGAAGCTGAGTTAAAAACATTATATAAATAGAATTGGCTGAAATAATTCAWATTTCAGGAAAGCTATTTCTATAAAAACTTGCCTGCTAAAATGTTAACATTGTTAAATATATGTTATTTATAGGTTGGGTTATAGACTTAAATAATAAATGTTGAAAAGACCAACTTCTGACAGTTGTGTGTGAAGTATTTTCCTAGTTATAATGCAGTCAAGAAGGGAACACACCAAGTGCGGAGGCTTAGCATCGAYGTATAACAAAAATACAAACTGAYCATTTGTATTGATCCCAACCACATTTTCAGTGTTTCCACTGACAGGCCCAATGAGATGAGCCTAAAACTCTATGACATGAAACTTGAGCTTGAAGGTAACGTGCTAATGTTCTAATTCATTCTGAAAAAATTCTAAAGTGTTTTGTGTAGAGTTTAAGACATTTTCTATGTTCATTTCAATGCTATTCCTTGTCATTTGCCTCAGTATTTTACATGGATTACTTCACTAAGTTGAGGTTGTCAGGAAGCTGGACCCTGTGCTGCCTGCAATTGAAAACTGCCTGCTGTCGCTGGACACGTTGTTCATGTTAGTGACCCCATGGGTCTCTCAAAGTTAGTCTTTAACATTCCTGAATTTTTACTGTGCATCTGTTGCTGGCATCCTGCCTCCCACCCACACAGGCTTCGACTAAGAGGAGTTTATGCTAGTGCAGTAAGTGCACATCAAGATGAAGTCATACTATGAGAAGGTGGCTGGCTTCTTAGTGGGGCTGCAAAAGGAAGTTTGTAAGGAGTTCATGTGCACATTTGTGAAAGCAAACAGAGTGTGGGTGTGGAATCTGAAAAGCAATTTCCCGATGGTATTTCTTACATATCTTTTTGTGTGTGTGTGTGTGTGTTATGTATTCCAGATGGGCTTTATACAACTCAATGAGGACTTCATATTCATTGAGCCATTCAATGATACAATGGCCATCATAGGTCACCCACACCGTTTATACAGGCAGAAAAGGTCCACAGAGGAAAAAGTCACAGAGAACTCATCTGTTCACCGCCATCACTGTGGTGTCATTTCAGGTAACTCTCCCTGGGAAGATTTAACTCAATGTGTACTACAAAGTGAACTTTTTGAAACACTGTCTCCGCCTTTCCATAGCCACCTCTCCCAAGGTGCACTCACTTTCCCTTCTGTCTCTTGATTTATTTATTATTAAAATGGAATCCAGTTTGCTTAATAACAGTTAGAGATGATAGGTTTACTAGTTGGTGTTTTATGAGGCACTGTATTTTAATATCAAAAGATGGAAATTCGAAGATTCTTCAAAGACCAGCTTAGGACTTCCTTTGCCATATTCTTGAACCAGGAAGTCTTTCTCATGTTTTACATTGCAGAGTAGAAATGACTGACAGAGTTTCTGACTTCTGAGTGAATTCTGTGTGCTCAAAGCCTTACTTAATCCACCTTCAGGAGAGTACATAGAGTTTGCTTTACTCTGAGTAGAAGCATCCTGTTTTCTTTGTAGCTCATTTAAATACCATCTTGGAAGATGAGCAGCAGATTAGGAAGGAAAATAAACAATGTATACTTTTAATATAGGTCCTTTTAGAACTCATAAATATTCCAACCATCATCGCCCCATGTTTAATCTGTGAGGTCAGAGGTATAATAATGTGGTTTTATTTGTTTGTTTGTTTGTTTGTTTGTTTACTTTCCTGAGATCTTTAGGCATAAATCTGTCACATTTGCAAGAAAAGWAAGAGGACTGAATGGTATCACAGCCAACATCAGAATAAAAATTGTCCCCTAAGACAGGTCTCTTAGACATTTAATGGGGACATTTCAGTAAGTAGTCACTAAGTCAAGAAATGTTTTTTTTTATTATAATTGAGAAGATACAAATTTAAGAAGGATTTTTCAGTGTAATGAGTTTAAAATTAGACTTATAGGTTCGAATTTGAGTGTAAATGTAGCTAATGTACAGGATATAAATTCTAAAATTGACTGTGATATTTGAGGCTAGGTTTTATGAAGTGTGAGAGTAAGTAATATTTGCAGAGACCACAACTCTCTAGGGCACTCATACAGTTTTAGGAGAAAATATGAAATACTTTGTGTAGGAGATTTGTTTTGTGAAAATTCATATCATATATGAAACGATCTTTGGTGGTTTAGGGAGATTGTTAATATCTGATTCGGTGTATCAGGTAAGACCAGATAAGACTAAGYCTCTTCCCTATTTTAGGACCTGTTAATTCAAAAGGAGTGCAGAGCAGAACAAAAGTTATAGGTAACATTATGAACAAAGGAAGAACACATTTAGTGTTTGAAACTAGAAACAATAGCAACAGCAACTTTGACATAGTCTGTTTAAGAAGTTTGCTCTGTATAAGTTATCCTGAGAATCTGCAGCATTTAACTTCTGCATCCTGATGAGCTCTATCCTTTAATTACTCAAATTAATGAAGGACACAGTGAAGGCTTTGTGTGCTATTGTTCACTGAGACACAGAGTCTAGAGCATCCTTGATTTTAATAGGTTAATAAAGCATAAACGCATGATTCATATTTGGCAAACATCCTTCACAATGTTACTGATATACATTACATAGTACATATAATATGCATAATATATTGGCCTATTTGGATAAAACACTTGCATGCAAGGACAGAAAGCTGTCAGCAATCAGATGACTGGTTGGGCTTACCTATATTGGGGAGCTCTATGTTTGGAAAGTATTTTGAAATTAGCTTCATATGAAATGTATTTATTTTCTTTCTATGTACTGCATTCATTGCTGCAATTTAGTTTGTACTTCAAGCCTACACATTAACACAATAGCATGACTTAGGCTTGGATAATGTTACAATATTCTTACAAAATAGAATTTTAAGATTTATTTTAGCTTGGTCTCTGTGTTACTCCTTTCCCTCATGTAAATGTCAAATTGTCTTAGGGTTTTACTGCTGTTAACAGACACCATGACCAAGGCAATTCTTATTTGGACATTTAATTGGGGGTGGATTACAGGTTTAGAGGTTCAGTCTATTATCATCATGGCAAGAACATGACAGCATCCAGGCAGACATGGTGCAGGAGAAACTGAGAGTTCAACATCTTCATCTGAGGGCTGCTAGTGGACGATTGACTTCCAGGCATCTAGGAGTATGGTCTTAAAGCCCATCCCCACAGTGACACACCTACTCCAACAAGGACACACCTCCAAATAGTGCCACTCCTTTTGACAAGCATATACAAACCATCATATATGTGTATTATGGATTGTTTTGTGCTGATTATATTAATTATTTTTCACAAACACATTCCTACTATTTGGATGACACTGTGTTAATTTTTAACTTTTTTTTTTTTTTTAGAATTTTACACAAGCATGTTTCAGTAAATCTCCAACTCCAATAAGCCCATGCAAAGAACACACAACTCAGTTATAATAGTTATAAGCTGAGTGCCTAAATTGGGCAGATATACCACTACACTTCGGTGTTACCCAGCTATGAGATCTTGCTACTTGTGGCTCCTCCAGGCCTATCGTTTCTGCTCAAGCTTCCTTCAACCTCCTGTTCCTCCATCTTCCCCTCTTCCATTGCTTCATCTCCCTCTCCTCCTTCCTTTCTCACCCTCTCCAAAACTCCCAGCCCTGCCCTGCCTTTTCCTTCCACTGCCCAATCACAGGCTCTAGTCTTTATTTGATCAGTTAAAATGGGGAGAAGATTCCCCTGAAATCACCTGAGTAAGTGATCCACTCCTCGTTGGGGCAGCCCCTCTTAATAAAACAAAGTTAACAAACAAGTGTACTCTAGTCACATGATTTCTGTATGTCTCTCTCCCCTTTCCACTCTCCCCATATCACCACCTAAACTTCATGATCTGTTCTTTAGTATNCTCTTCCCTATTTTAGGACCTGTTAATTCAAAAGGAGTGCAGAGCAGAACAAAAGTTATAGGTAACATTATGAACAAAGGAAGAACACATTTAGTGTTTGAAACTAGAAACAATAGCAACAGCAACTTTGACATAGTCTGTTTAAGAAGTTTGCTCTGTATAAGTTATCCTGAGAATCTGCAGCATTTAACTTCTGCATCCTGATGAGCTCTATCCTTTAATTACTCARATTAATGAAGGACACAGTGAAGGCTTTGTGTGCTATTGTTCACTGAGACACAGAGTCTAGAGCATCCTTGATTTTAATAGGTTAATAAAGCATAAACGCATGATTCATATTTGGCAAACATCCTTCACAATGTTACTGATATACATTACATAGTACATATAATATGCATAATATATTGGCCTATTTGGATAAAACACTTGCATGCAAGGACAGAAAGCTGTCAGCAATCAGATGACTGGTTGGGCTTACCTATATTGGGGAGCTCTATGTTTGGAAAGTATTTTGAAATTAGCTTCATATGAAATGTATTTATTTTCTTTCTATGTACTGCATTCATTGCTGCAATTTAGTTTGTACTTCAAGCCTACACATTAACACAATAGCATGACTTAGGCTTGGATAATGTTACAATATTCTTACAAAATAGAATTTTAAGATTTATTTTAGCTTGGTCTCTGTGTTACTCCTTTCCCTCATGTAAATGTCAAATTGTCTTAGGGTTTTACTGCTGTTAACAGACACCATGACCAAGGCAATTCTTATTTGGACATTTAATTGGGGGTGGATTACAGGTTTAGAGGTTCAGTCTATTATCATCATGGCAAGAACATGACAGCATCCAGGCAGACATGGTGCAGGAGAAACTGAGAGTTCAACATCTTCATCTGAGGGCTGCTAGTGGACGATTGACTTCCAGGCATCTAGGAGTATGGTCTTAAAGCCCATCCCCACAGTGACACACCTACTCCAACAAGGACACACCTCCAAATAGTGCCACTCCTTTTGACAAGCATATACAAACCATCATATATGTGTATTATGGATTGTTTTGTGCTGATTATATTAATTATTTTTCACAAACACATTCCTACTATTTGGATGACACTGTGTTAATTTTTAACTTTTTTTTTTTTTTTAGAATTTTACACAAGCATGTTTCAGTAAATCTCCAACTCCAATAAGCCCATGCAAAGAACACACAACTCAGTTATAATAGTTATAAGCTGAGTGCCTAAATTGGGCAGATATACCACTACACTTCGGTGTTACCCAGCTATGAGATCTTGCTACTTGTGGCTCCTCCAGGCCTATCGTTTCTGCTCAAGCTTCCTTCAACCTCCTGTTCCTCCATCTTCCCCTCTTCCATTGCTTCATCTCCCTCTCCTCCTTCCTTTCTCACCCTCTCCAAAACTCCCAGCCCTGCCCTGCCTTTTCCTTCCACTGCCCAATCACAGGCTCTAGTCTTTATTTGATCAGTTAAAATGGGGAGAAGATTCCCCTGAAATCACCTGAGTAAGTGATCCACTCCTCGTTGGGGCAGCCCCTCTTAATAAAACAAAGTTAACAAACAAGTGTACTCTAGTCACATGATTTCTGTATGTCTCTCTCCCCTTTCCACTCTCCCCATATCACCACCTAAACTTCATGATCTGTTCTTTAGTATWTTTACATATACATGTGCACAYACTTGTGCTCATGCATACACACATATGTACACATATACTATGTACATATAAATAGAATATGCTGAAATATATTTAGTGTTGCTCATATGTAAATGAGTTACAACTGACCCCTGGGATTGAATCAGTGGACTTATCGATGGATAATACTGATTCCCTCTTTTGGGGCCCATTAGTTGCATGTACCTCTCCATCTAGGGGTAAGACTTTGTGAGATGTTTTTCTCATCCACGCTGTCATGTCAACTGGTATTGTCATTATGCAGGTCTTATTTGATATTTCATATTATCGAGGTTTAATTAATAGGTATAGCTTCCCTTATATACAAACACATATTCATGTGTACATATGCACATATACATAGTATATATATGTATATATTATGTATTTATTTATATTTACTACATTATAGCTTGCATCCTGGTTCTCTGGTTCTTAGAACCTTTGTTTTTCACTTGGTTTGTAGTGTACCCTTAGCCATTAGTCATAGGGGTTGTGTTGTAGATGCATCAGTTCTAGCTGGGTATCACAATAACTTGTGGCTTTCTGTTATGCTTGTCCTCTGCTGCAAAAAGGAGCTTCATTAACAAAAGATAAAGGTTTCACTTATCTGTGGTCATAAGGATCATTAGAGTGCGGTTGGGAAGTGTACTGGTTTTAGAAAGTGGCACTCTCAAGATTCTCCGGCTTATCAGTCATTGGTAGTTGGATTGGATTATAGTGTTAGGAATGGATTCTGTCCTATTGAGTGTTCCTTATGTCCAATTAGACAGCTATAGGCTACCCCCAAGAAATAAATGTCACTATTGTACCCTTGGGAATGTCTTGCTGGGCTGGTCATTGTTGTGAATCATAGATGTCACAGCTGGGTTAGACTCTCYGTTTGTCTTTGGCAGCTTGSGTAACTCAGTAATAAGGACATCTCCTTWGAAAGGGGAGTTAAAGCTAGAGCTGTGGCACACAGCTTCCTAACAGTGAAGGGGCGGGTACTGATGGGAAGAGTGTCCCCTGGGCAATGGGTAGAAGAGAAGACCAGTCTAGCTGCTCTGTTGACTCAAAGTTATAAAGCTTTAAACTGCTACATGAAAATCTGTTGTCGTAGGATAAGCTAGAATTCTTGGTTCAATGCAAAGAGAACTTGTTAAAAGATGAATTGACGAATCATCTGGCCATGCTCACCTTTAATATTCAAAATCCCTAAAATTTCTCACGGGACTACCTGTAGGCCATGAAAACAGATCTCTGTATACACTGGTAATTCTTATACTTTTGGTGGATTTTATATGAGGGAAACACTCTGTCCTCTTTTGGAGYTCTTTGTGTGGTGATGGATATACACAGCCGAGAGAGCAGAACAAGTCATGGATACGAGAGTTTGTAATGAATACTTCACTTCACAAGGGGCACCCTTTTGAGGACAGTAAGAGACCATGATAGTAATTCCAGGGCAGCTCTAAGTTGCCACAGTAAATAATAGTGGTTTGAATGAGATAATGTTTGTATCTCCCACATGGTATATAGTTCCTAAGTTCTTAGAGACCCAGGACAAGATAGTATGTCTGATCTGAGACATCATCCAGTGTCCCCACCTCCTCTGTCCCCCCTTACTGCTTCCCATGCCTTACTCCAGTGTTATTCTCTGAAATGTGTACTAGAACTCACTAGTTTGTCTGAATTCTAGCTCACTGGGATGAAACAGAAAGAAAGATGGACAAGTAATTTTGTTTTAACAATGATCTAAGAATCATAACTAGTAGTTTTCCTCATGTCCTGCCCTTGGACATTTAGCTGGATTGTCACATGGTTGAACACTAGGCTGTACAATGCTTCTGGTTGGACAGTCACAAACCAGCCAAGAGATAGGAGTGGTGGCGTTGTGGGGATTAGAGTGGATGCCCAAATACAATTGTCTTTGCTATACACTCTCCCTAAAACCAATGAAAGGGTAACCTMAAGCCAATGAAAATGTGGCTGTTCAAACAGACTCAGTGTCTTTTAGTTACTGTATATTTCTATGTTCATCTCATGACTATAGTGAATGAATGATGCACAGAAAATGAAGTTTCTCATTTCCGTCCAGGCCAAAAGTGGTAACATGTGAGAACATACATGGCTTCTCATGACATATTTATTGGGGATTGACTCTGGCAAAATAAGCCACCTCATAAATAAGCTTGAAGTAATGTTTCCCAGCTAATACTTACAGTAAGGTAGATTGAAGTCTACAACTATAGGTATATTTTACTCCACAGTTGGAAAAGTTACACAGTTAATTTTCTTAAGTGTCCTAGACCAGAAAATACTATTGAACTCAATTCCTGTCCTTTCTTCCTTTGGAACTTTGATCCCAGGACCTTTGGAATTCATTTCTAGATCTCTTCTGATTGCATAAAATGGAATCTTATCCACACAACAGATTCTGTTTCACATACCCACTTTCTTTCTTGCCGCTTTGCATTGCTTTCTTGGATTTTGCAATGTTTACTTCCAGAATACAAAGAGCCTTTGCTTCTGTTTTCATAATATTCGCATTAATTTAATCAACTGATTTTTATATATTTGGATAAAATCCATTTTATTATGTGGATATTTAAATTTCTCTTAGTACAAGGAAAATGAAAGAGTAATTATGCAGATAGCTGAAGGCAGAGAACTCAGTAGCTGTTGTTTTGGCCTCTGTTTTCTCTTCGATCTCAGGGGCCACTTGAGTGTCTAGAAGGTAATAATAGAAGAGACATGGAGTCAAATGATCCARGGTGTAAATGAGTCCTGAAACTGGCAAATGTTAGAGGTAGAATAGGTAGCTAGTGAGATGGAGCCACTCAAGCTGCAATCGAGGCATCTCACGTGAGTGAAAATGTTGGCTATAAACCAGCATGATGAATGGTAGAGAGGAGAGCACACTCCTGAACCCCAGCAAGGTTAGACATCCAGGGAATACTGCCAGTTCAACCAAAAGGTGTTCTTCACATTTCCAGAGTCCACAAATTGTGGTAAAGAAATATAAAAAATGTTGGTCAACAAGCAGCACACATTGTGTGAAGAAGACAGCATCAGTTTAGAGTTTTGCTTTCCTTGTGACAGAAGTGATAACTGATTTAGACTACGGTTTACAGAGATGGTTATAGGACCACTGATGTTTATTCCACGTGGTGCATGGAAATACCTGCATACTTTTTGGCACATCAGTGGTACCTCAGTGCAGCTATTGGATCATAAATATCATTGTAGCAGCACATGAATACAGGAGATGATATGATGCTACATGTGAGCAACCACGGGTTRAATACAGGAAGTAATTGTACCACTCATACATGTCAGTTGGCTACACCCCTACCCTGTGATCAGTATCCTGATTTCTATCTCCAGGACTTTCCTGTCTGCAAATGGCTTCAACCTACCTTTTTTTGTTTGTTTTTTCTTTTTCTTTTTTTATATAATTGGCTTCTTTTTACAATATAGCATGGCTTTTGAGAGTCCTCTGTACAAGCATTTTTAAAAGTGGCAGTTTTTCTTTATCCCTGGCTAGGTGCCAAATGAATGCAACAGAGACTATAAGATTTATTTGATAATCATTACAACACACTAACTGGGCAGTGAATAATCTATTCTAATCCTCTGAATTAACCGGGCTGCCTCCCAACCAAAATCCCATAGATACTTGCATTTTAGTATTGGTCTGGCTCTCTGGGCTTCGCTCCTGGACCACTTCCTCATTGTGAATCTTCCTCCTCCTCCTCCCTCTCAACCTCCCTCCCCTCCCCTCCCCTTCCCTCCTGTCTCCTCTCCTCTTTCCTCTTCCCTCCCTCTCTCCCACCCTCCCTTCCTCCCTTATTCCCTCCCTCCCTCCATCCCTCCTTCCCTTCTTCCTCCCTCCTCCCTCCTCCTCTTTCCTCCCCTTGGCTGGCAGAATTCTCAAACAACTTCTGCTCCATTATTGGCTGATCAGTTTTTATTGGCAATAAGTGAATGAGGAGCAATGTTTACAAACCTTTGAGACTAGAGATTCTTAGAATACAATGGCATGTCCTGATTGCATCCAGATATGGGGCCAGAGAAATCAGCATATGAATAACACAAGGATAATCTTCACAAGTACCCAAAAAATATTATACCACCTTTCCTCCATAGGCTTCATTTTATAGCAGTTGTTTTCTTTGTATCTAGTGTTCCACTGGTTTCATTAAATAAACAGGCTCAAATATGGGCACTCATGTGAACTATTAAGAATGCTGCTATTCCAAATGACTTGCACAGTTTGTACTTTTTCTGATGGTGGTGTTTGAGGCATGATCATTGCATATGCATAATTTCATGTTAGTGGACCATAATAATCAATTTTTCAGAGTGTTTATACCCAGTTGAACACCAGTGTCTCTTGTATTGTTGATTGTGATATCAGTAAAACCTTTGTAAGTGTGAGGACAGACACTGAAATTCCAATCAGCCATTTTCTTTGATATATGTAACTGTTTTGAAAACACACCACATAATGTGAATACAGTTTTCCTCCAATCCTCTGAGCACTCCTATGAGCATTCACCGTTGTGTCTCTTTAATTTTACTCACTGTACAAATTTTGATTCTTTTCCATATGGCTTTGTGTTTTCATGTTGAAACTCTTGGTTAAGGCTCTTCTTGTACATAAATTAGTCCTTTGGAGGTTTTATATTTTGACCAACAACTATTCAAACTTGTCTGTGTTTCTGTTTTTTTTTTTTATTGAATTAGAATTTCCCTTTGTTTATGTCATCTGGAAATACATGGCAAATGTCTTCTTCCATTTGGATGTTCTCTTTTCACTCTGTCTTTGGCATGATTTTATAAAAAACAATGGTTAATATTTAATGGTCATCCTTATAAATATATCATGATTCAGTTGCCACTCTAAGCCAGGAACATTTGAGGGATCCTTATTACCCTGAGGTCTAACTTTTATATCCACTTCATATGAGGTGGAATGAAAGCCTTTCATCTCATTTACCATGATTTATTAATCAGAGCCATTTCCTCAGGATGCTCAGTTTTGGGCACTTTTTTTTTACAAGCAGTTCTTTCTTTTGTCAAGTGGGTTTCAAAATCACTAACATTTTTTGTTTACTATATTTCATATTGATGCTTTGTTAGAAGCATTTTACTGGTCTAATTTTCATATGCATAAGTCATCAATAACTTTAGGAAAAAGATGGTATTTTAAATTCACTTTTCAGGAGGGGATATTGAGGAGGACCAGAAGACAAAAGTTCTTAATACATACATTAGAACTGATACATCTGAGTACTACTTCACAGTCCTCTGAGATTTCATCTTGTAGGATTTTTCTTGGTGTTGATGTCTATCGTGAATGATCACTTTAATAGATGTATCGAAATATCCATTTCTTTATTGCAGATAAAGGAAGGCCAAGGTCTAAAACAATATCAGAGACCAGACGAGAAAAACGGTATTCCTATAAATTACCCCAGGAATACAACATCGAGACGGTAGTAGTTGCAGACCCTGCAATGATCTCCTACCACGGGGTAGATGCAGCCAGGAGGTTCATTCTGACAATCCTAAATATGGTAGGTGAACCTTAGGATGCATGGAAGGTTGTCAACAAAACTCTAGATAGAATCCAGCCTAAAGGACTTCTGCTTTGTAGCATTGGGCATTGAAAGAAAGTAGGGCGTTAGGTTCTCTGAAAATTAACTTATCCCTTTCTTTGATTAATATGAGTAGAGACTGCAATTGGATCTCCTAGGTAGGTTGATTTCTATTTTCTCCATTTCATCTCTCTGCTTCTGCCTTTAATTTCAGTCTTTGTGAGACCTTGTTGATGGTGTTAGCAACACTGTTGTATTGGTTTATGTACATGGTTCTGCCACAAATGGGATGGAATGATTACATGGTGGAATAAAAATGAATGCTTGTCAAAACCTACTTAACTCAAACATGAATACAATGTTTACATGAATACAAACATAAATAGCAATGTGATTCCCCCTGAGGAGTAGGACCTACTATGTACTAGATACAATTTAAACAGGCTGACTCCCAGGAAGGTAGATATGATGACTGACTTCTGAGGTGGAGAAAATACTTTGTATCTAGAGTGCTAGGGGTGATTATCAACATAGTAATTCTTTGACATATTTCACTGGCTGAACTTTCCTTAAGGAAGAACCAGAAAATGCTGATGAAGAGTGGTTTTCACAGAAGAGTAAACGGAACTAGTAACTGAGAGTGGATTTTACTGTCACTTGACCTTTCCCCCAGTGGACAGTTTGTCTGATGTCTGTCCCTTCTACCTATCTTCATCTGCATTCTGAGCCAGCCTCATCCCTGGGCCAGTCTCATCCCTGTATGAAGATCTGTAGAAATTTGATGTTGCTGTGTTAGTCATACATTTTATAGTATATATTAAATAAAATGTAAGTTAAAAAAGAAATGTAAAGACTAAGATACCATGTTAAAAAATTGTGTTGCCCATGGAGTGCAGTCACTGATAAGTGAATATTAGCCCAGAAGCTCTGAATACCCAAACACAATTCACATATCAAATGATTCCCAAGAAGAAGGGAGGAGAGGGCTCCGGTCCTGGAAAGTCTTGATGCAGCATTGTAGGGGAGTACTAGGACAGAGGAGTGGGAGGGGTTTGATTGGGGAACAGGCAGAGGGAAGAGGGCTTATGGGACTTAGGGGGAGGGAGGAACCCAGAAAGGGGAAATCATTTGGAATGTAAACAAAGAATATAGAAAATAAAAAAAAAATGTTTTACCTGCCAACTTTTAAAAGAAGGTTTTTATATTAAGTTGAGGATTTTTCTGATTGGCCTTGAACAAAAAAAAAAAATGAGTGTGTTTTCATTTCATTTTAGAAGTTCTAATTTTTATTTGCTTTTAGGTTTTTAACCTTTTCCAACACAAGAGTCTGGGTATGCAGGTCAACCTTCGTGTGATAAAGCTCATTCTTCTCCATGAAACACCAGTAAGAAAGTTTTGAGTTCTCATTTAATTAAGTGGGTGGGAAATTGTATTCAGGAACTTTTAAGTGAAGAGTATTTTAGGGATATTCTTTTATTGACTTAAAAATCTAAAAATATCCACTGAATCACTCAAAGTATACATAAAACTGGCCTTTGGTTTGGGTTAATCCCTCAATTTTATTTGAAAAATGGAATGTTCTTAGTTTCCAAGGATCCTAACAACAAATTCTAACTTTCCAAAATGTAATTTTAAGGTATTTTAAAAGACAGCTTTAGTCTATTATTTAAGCATATGTGTTGAAGGTGTTTATTTTCTTACCTGTGTTGCAACTGAAATGAAGAGTAGTTTATGGAATCACTCTGGCTAATTAAAAAGCACTAATTAAATACTACTTCTATGCATAAGTTGCAGAATAATCTATCTTCCAAGCCAAAATATCAGAGGTTTAAATATCTCATTATGACTCTTTGATTTTCATGGTAACTCCACATAGACTATGTCATTATTACACTTTGACAAAGTTAAAGTTTGTTTGTTTCCTGTTGTATTTTGTTTGAGCTCAGGATAAATTAAGACTAATTACCTTACATGTTCTAATTAATGCCATATTCAGCAGTTGGCAGTAGTCATTTGGGAAGTTGCCTGGGGTTAATGAATTGATTTATTAATTAGGTATATCTGATAATAATCTGTCTGAAGAATGAAAGCGACCTCTGTTGTAGGCAGATCTGTATATTGGGCACCACGGGGAGAAAATGCTGGAGAGTTTCTGTAAGTGGCAGCACGAAGAGYTTGGCAGGAAGAACGATATTCATTTGGAGATGGCAACGAGCTGGGGAGAAGAGATTGCTTCGGTGGATGCTGCTATTCTTATAACAAGGTAAAGTTGCCAAAACCAATGAAGTCACGTTCTTAATTCAGCATTTCTGTTGCAAATTCCATCTTTCCTCAGTACAATGCCTTTGTTCCAGGACTTCTTGGCATAATGATTCTAGTCTTCTCCATCCGTTTATCATTGATCTTTCTGAAGCTTACTGTTGGATTGATGCTCTGTTGACAAAACATTTGTTAATTAAAATAAAGCACTCACAGCCACTGATATCAAAGATATAGCCACTGATGAGAGAATATCTAAAATCTAAGGAGAATTTTGGTAAAACTTAAGTGGGTACTATGAGTGTTTTCTATACATTTTAGTCATCACCATACCAAGCATTCTTAAGTAGAGTTCAGTAACTTGAAATTTTATTGGGCCCACCCAAGAAAAGACTTACTGTTGTATCTTTGCCTCATTACCTGCTAGTTGCTTTGTGAATGTCCTTAGCACAAATATTTGTAATGCAGGAGGAAGGAGAGGTTGTAGTGTTGAAAATGGGGAACAGCACACAGCAGTGTGTCCTGTGTCTGTTCTCTGTATTAACAGTTGTTAGTGAATTTCTTTTGCTCCCCAGAAAGATCTAACAAAAATGGATGAGAATTCACTGTCTGGCAGTGATTTAATTTTAGGTCATAAAATTTATCAAAATTTCATATCATATCAGTGGCAGCACTATGATTGGCCTGAAATAAACCTATGTAATTAGTAATAGTTTCTGATCAATTATATGCAACAATCATTAATAAGCTTTGTGTATATAAAAACTGCATGAAAGAACATGCATGGACTTTCACTGAGAGAGTGCATGTAACTGGCACAGGGCTTTGTGCTAAACAGCCACGAAACTGGAAAGTTTAGGTGCCAACAGTTTGAAGTCATTGAAGTATAACCCCTAAAAGAAGGAAAATCTTCTAGGGAAGCCCCAAAGCTAACCCAGCTCTTTGAGGACAATTTCTCAACTGATAGAAAAGCCAGGATCTTGGTAGATCACTGGAGTGTTTCTGAGAGTACGAGAGAATGGAGCACGGTGAAAAGGTGCCAAGAAGTGTGGTGTGCTGTTCATCTGTATAGATTGATCCTGTCCCAAGTTTCCCAGAGTGTTATTGCCATGGAGTTCAGATTTTTAAAGAGATGGCAATAACTGGCTGGAGTCAGATTGAAAGTGTGAAGCAACTTAGTCATACCGTCTCATAACTCAGTATTTACCTAAGAAAAGTACCAAGGCTTTGCTCATCAGAGGGGATACCCAGAAGGACCTGTTCTGACTGAGCACCCTCCTTGATGTTTAGTGGAGACTGGGTTCTCCCTGTTACAGGTTTCCAGGGAGCTTGGGAATCCTTTCAGGCTTTTGGTAGATCCTCCATGGGGGACATGGAAGACAAAAACAAAAACAAAAAGCAAACAAAACTCCCCAAGCTTCTTCTTTTGTAAGATTGGTTTATCATGGTGCCTCCCTGCAGCAATAGAACATGTATATACCTTTAAACAAAATGTAGAGAAAATCTGGACAGCAATTGAAAACCTAAATGTGAACAACAGAGGAGCCCAGGTTYGCAGACTTAATCCGAGACTAACATCGCTCAGGTGGAAACCTGCCAGGCTTTTGCCAGTAGCCAGGGCCTGGGAGGCTCAGCAGGCCATCTATACTCCCACTTGGCCTGCACCATCTCAGTGGGGGCCGTCTGCCCTGCGGACCTTTCAGCACTTGCAGCAGCGGTCTCCATCCTGCCTCCAGGTCACCATAGAGAAACAACAGACCAGGTACACAGACTTAATCCTAGGCTAACATCACTCGGGTGGAAACCTGCCAGGCTTTTGCCTGCACCCAGGGCCTGGGCAGCTCGTCGGGTCATCTGTAAGCAAACCCGGTAGTGTACCAACCCAGTTGGGGGGGGGGGTCATCTGCCCTGCCGAGTGATCAGCACTTGGATAAGGTCCCTGCAGCATCCTCCACCCTGAAGGAGCAGACAGGCAGCACCAGGTTTACAGAGACAACCTGAGTGTGTAGCATTGCTTGGGGCAGGAAACATTAGGGCTCCAAGGGCACCCAAGAGGAAGGTAGCACACCAGCAATCTGAGCCAGGGGAAATCCTGACATCCAGAGGTGTGGAATTAGCCTTACAGACTCACAGGAGATTCAAACACCAGCCAGTGACAACAAGACCAATTAACTCCAGAGATAACCAGATGGCCAAAGGTAAACATAGAAACATTATTAACAGAAATCAAGGCAACATGGCAGCATCCGAACCCAATCCTCCTACAACAGCAAGTCCTGGATACCCCAACACACCAGAAAAACAAGATTTGGATTTAAAATCACTGGTCATGATGGTGTTAGAGGAACAAAAGAAGGACATAAATAAATCTCTAAAAGAAATACAGGAGAAAATGGATCAAAAGTTAGAAGCCATTACAAGGGAAACACAAAAATCAATTAAAGAAATTCAGAAGAATATGGATCAAATGATAGCCAATAGGGAGGAAAGGCAAAAATCACTTAAAAGAATACAGGAGAACTTGGGTCAACAGGCAGAAGTCATGAAAGAGGAAACACAAAAATCTCTCAAAGATTTATATGAAAACACGAACAAGCAAGTGAAGGATATGAGCAAAACCATCCAGGACATAAAAATAGAAGTAGAAACAACTAAGAAATCACAAAGGGAGACAACTTTGGAGATAGAAAACCTTGGGAAGAAATCAGGGGGCATAGATGCACATATGAACAACAGAATACAAGAGATAGAAGAAAGAATCTTAGATGCCGAAGATACCATAGGAACCATGGACTCAACAGTCAAAGAAAATGCAAAATGCAAAAAGCTTGTAACCCAAAACATTCAGGAAATCCAGGA
>BDUI01002106.1:48738-60817 GCA_002335545.1 Apodemus speciosus | reverse complement strand
TGGACCTGTGGAGTCTGTTCCTGATCTTTGTGCTTTCCGAGTGATCAGGTGTCGCCTTCTGGCTTTTGATTTCCTTTGACTCCATGAGTTAATTGTTGTTCTCCACACAGAGTATGAGGTAGGATTTACTGGRCTCCCTTCGGTGCTTYGTTCTAGCCAGTTTTGCAGCATTGTCTTTAGCTACTCAGCTTCTGACCTGCTCTGTCCCAGTGGCATCCAGTCTGTGGAGCTGGTCTCCCTCCAGTGGCTCCCCGCCGACGAGGTTCATCTTGGCATGGCTGCCAGAGGAGTCCCCTCCTTCCCTCTCTTTGCCAGAAGTGACATGTCTCTTCAAGGACTTTATCCTTTCACATAGTGTTCACGATGTTGGCCGAGTTCCTGAGAGACTGCTGTTGGACCCCGTGAAGCCCCGCGGCGTCTCTGTTTGCTTTGGGAGAGTCAGTTGTACTGTGTCCCCTCGTGGGACTTCACATGTTCTTCTACGTCACGCACTTGTCTTCTTCTGTCCTTTAATGTAGGGCGTGGACACTTGACGTTACTTTTGTAACATGTGGAGTAGTATCAGGGTTCCTGCTCCGCAGTCACCAGTGGCACCTTTACTAGTCCCAGGGAGTCTGTCTGATTTTTGTCGAGGTCTCCATGACCATCCTAAGCTTGCTTTTTCAGTGTCAGACCTGACTTGTCTGAGTCTCTAGTGTTCAGAGTCGTGGCACTCACTCCTGGTGGAGGCCTTGCCTTGGCCTCAGGGAGTACTCCAGAGCTTCACCTATACGAGCTTTATTAGGCTCAGGCCTTTATTCCCTAGAGTTCTAGGCGCTGAGGTCTGCAGGCAGCCTTTCTGCATTGGCGGTAGGCCTGTGACTGCTGTCTTCTTCAGCCTCACTGGCGGTGGGCCTGTGGTTTTGAGTGAATGTGGGTGAAGCTATTCCTGCTTTCGGGGTCAGTGATGCTTCATTTTGGCCACGTGTAAGTTTAGGTTAACTAACGGTTTATTTCTGACCTTTGCTTTTGTGGTCATGGGAAAGACAAGCAGACATCTGTGCTCACTTGCTCTTCTTCCTTCTCTCCCTCCGTCCCCTCCCCCTCCCTCCCTCCCTCTATCCTGCCTGGGACATGACTGGGATCAAGAAAGTATCTGATGGGGGAGGGGCAGACAGGGTTTCTCTGTGTACCCTAGCTGCTGTCCTGGAGCTCACTCTGCAACATTGTTCGTGGCTTGGCTTCTACAAGCCCTACCCCTACTCTGGCTGTCTGTCTGAGCCTCTGGCTGCCCCTGCCCTGGACCTGTAGCTAGGCTGCTTCATCCTCTATCCTATATGGAGGTGGTCAGGCACCTGTGGACTTTGGCGGAGGTAGATGAGGCCATGGACAGCCCTCGTGCAGGCTGGAGAGCAAAGGATCCAGTGTTGGACGTGGGGAGGAAGTGATAACAGCCTGGCTGGCCCTGGGCCGGGCCAGCATGAGTGCCAGGTAAGCAGGCCCAGCTGCAGTACCTGCCTTTCTTTCCCGAATCTCCTGCTGGTGTCAAGGTACTGATGGGTCCTCTTTGTAACTCGGGGGGTGATGGTGACCTTTCCACACTTGGTGATCTTCCTGTCTGTGAAGCTTTAGTTTTTATTTGGACTTTTGGGTTTTTCGAGACAGGGTTTCTCTGTGTAGCCCTGGCTGTCCTCGACTCTCTCTGTAGACCAGGCTGACCTTGAGCCCAGAGAGATCCTCCTGCCTCTGCTTCCCAAATGCTAGGATTAAAGGCCTGTGCCACCACTCCTGGCCTCATGAAGGTTTATTTAAGAACWGAAACAAACCTTTAAACATCTTGGGAAGCACTTCCTGTGATGCTGTGCCTTCCTCAGAGTCTCTGTGGTGAATACCTGCTTCCCACCTTTGCTGTGTGCTGCTGAGGGGGGCAGAGCATTGAGCAAGGTCTCCCTGGCTACCCTGTGCCCATTACTGTGGGCGCTGTGGGAGCTGGCTTGGTYGCCATCATGCAGAGGGCCCCGCGGACCTTGTCAGGGCCCTCACCTAGTGACTCTGAGGTGCATCGAGCCCACCACTGTAGGGCTGACAGGCTTGGTGGCCAGTGGCAGGTCATGGCACTGGTGCCAGCCCGACTAGCTCCCATCTAGACACGTCTGCTTGGGACTCTCACCCTGTCTTCACACCTGAGGGAGAGCCTGGTTCCCTGTGTCCAGAGCGGGTGCGAGGTCACCCTTGTGTGCCTCTTTAGTGCCTTGATTATCTCTTTGCTCATGGCCCTGAACCCCAGAACTGTCCGTGCAGAGCACCCTGGAATAGAGGGGGTGGCAGTACCCGCTGTGCTGATCTCTGCCCTGTGGTGCTTGGCTGGGGTGAACCCCCTGCGTTCAGTCCATCATCAGACTGAAAGCAGACCCCCGTGGTTAGGGAGGGAGAGCTGCTTCCAGGGCTCGGCCATGTCTAAGGGGCAGGACGGGCAGCTGTGTCTTTCTCGTATCCTGAGGGTGCCAGTTTTCAGCCTCTCGCTCCCTCCATGCCAACTTGAATTCCATTTCCTGTACTGTATATGGGTGCAGCAGTCAGAGCAGCCGGTCCGGTCAGCTTGCCAGGCAGGCAGTCCCTGTCCCTGTGTCAGGATCCCAGCATAGCCCTAAGCACGGAACCCAGGGCCCCCGGCCAGCAGGGCCCCCGGCCAGCAGGGCTGGCCCACGGAGGGAGGTGCGCATGCTCGGCTGGTGCCCCTGCAGCCTTTGATCTGGAGCCTGGGCAGCTGATTGATTGTGGAGCGTGTGTTGTGTCCCCCACCCCCGCCCCTTGTGCTTCTTGTCACCAGCAGCCCCACACCCAGAGGGCTGGCCGGCCACATGCGTCTGCTTTGTGTCCCTACTCAGTCTTGGGGGAGGGGGACGGGAACAAAACACAACTTTTTGGGGAACTTCAAAGGTACACTTTAGTAATCAAAAAGAGTTTCCAAGTTTCCCATTAATGTTTTGCCTGTGTGTGGTTTTTGGATTTAAATAAAGACTCAGAAGAAAGAGACAGGATAAAATACAGGCAGGTCCTTGCTGAGGCCCGGGATGGTTCACAGAGCCCGGCGGTTCCTGCCTTTGATGTCAGACATTAATTATTAGAAGGTAGTTTTACTGGCGATCAGAACCGGGCCCTGGGAGAGGCTGGGGCTGCCCGGCGCCCCCTGGCCATGTCCTTTGAAGTCCCCCCACAGCCCAGGAGGCTGGCTTGTAGCTCTAGTTCACTTGCAGGGCGATCATAGCACACACCCCCATGCCTGTAGCCTCCCCAGCAGCTGGCACGGCACGGGCCAACCCTGATCAAAGGCCCTGGTCCTCCTGGGCAGGTCTGGCTGCCCCTGGCCGGCTTGCCCCTCCCCCTCAGGGGATTTCCTTCGTGTCTATCCCTCATACCCTGCTCACACAGTCTGGCCTTCACCCTCTGCACCCTGGGCTGGTGACTGGTTAGCACTAATGGGGCTGGAAGGGGCCTGTAGTGGGTACAGGATGCCAAAAGGTTGTGCCAAACTTAGTGAGAATACCCACCTGGCCCACTGAATGTCAGGCAGGGCAGGGCGACGGGTGTCTGTGGGTGGCTGGAGTCCGGTGCCCATGGATGGGGACTCTGTGATTCTGTTTGCTGTTCTCTGCCCTAGGGGTTTCTGTTCTGTTATCTTCCTTCACAGGCTGGCTGTGGGTCTGCTGTGCTTCGGGGTTGATGGGTAGCCCTCAGGCTCTGAGGACCAAGCTCGCGGCTTTTGAGAGCTACAGGTCACTTCTTCATTGAAATGCCCACTGTGGCTTTGCAGTAAACAGTTGAGTGTCCGGGCTTTTGCTTGTTTGTTTGGTTTAAACTTTTTTACTTGTATTTATTTGTTTGTTTGCTTGCTTATTTGTTTGCTTGTTTGTCTTGGAAATACAGTCTTACTATGTAGCCTTGGCTGGCCTGGAACTTGACACTAAGCTAGTGTCAAATTCACAGAGATCTGTTTTTCTCCCCCTCCCGAGTGCTGGAATTAAAGGCATGTGTTACCATGCCCAGCTTATTTTGATTTTCAATAATGTGTATATGTGTATAACTGTGTGGGTATGTGTACATGGGTGCAATCCCCACACATGCCAGAAGAGGGCGTTGGTGTGTGGGCCGGGGGCTCCAAGAGGTTGTGAGCCACCCAGTGTGAGTTCTRGAGACTCTGTAAGACATACATGACCTGGACTGCTGAGCTGTCCCTCCCTCCAGGTTCCTCTCCCGCTGTTACTGCAGGCACTGAAGCTTCACGGGGTGGCCCAGGGCAGGGCCCGCTGCTCCCTGGGCAGGAGGAGTAGAGAACAGCCCAGTAGTGCGAGGGCCCCCACTTGTCCCCCCGACCTAGGCTCCCAGGTTGTGTTATGTGCGTGTTCCAGGGTTCGAGCCTTTCTTGAATATATATCTCTTATTATTTGTTTTGATTTTTAGACTTCTATGTAGCCTTGACTGGCTTGGAACTTACTCTGTAGACCAGGCTTGCCTTGAACTCAGAGAGGTCCTTCTGCCTCTGCCTCACGAGTACTAGGATTGTAGATATGTACCGCTAGACCCACCACAGAGTGAGCCCCCAGGAGCAGCTGCCAGCCTAGGCCAGACCCTGCCCCGCCCCTGGTCTACCCATTACTTTGAGGGAGGTGAGAGATGGCCTGTGATGTTTGGCAGAAATGCTCCAAATGCTCACATGTCCCTGCTGTGGCTGAGGGTTTGCAACTGCACTCATTTGTTTGGTTGCTTGTTAGGGTTTGTTTGGTTTTTTTAAAACAGTTTTTTTCCCCCTCTAACTTTGGCTGTCCTGGAACTTGCTCTGTAAACCAGGCTGGCCTCGAACTCAGAGATTCACCTGCCTCTGCCTCCAGAGTGCTGGGATAAAAGGCGTGTGCCATACCCGGCTGTGCTCTCTTTTTTTAAAAAAAGCTTTGGTCATTTTTTTTTTTTTTTTTTGAGATAGAAGTAATTCATATCCACAGCAGAGAAGCTAATATACATGAAAATGGTGTGTCAGTGAGCTGGGGTGGCGGTTCCCCTGAGGTGTCTTGGAGAGGAGCAGCAGCTCTGCTGCCCTGAAGCCTGAGTCAGTCTGGCCTTGTACTCTGGCCCAACTGTGTCCTGCTGTGCTGTCCAGGGCCTTTGATGGTGTCCATGTGCTCAGACGCCTCCTCCCTCCCTCCCTCCYTCCCTCCTTCCCTCCTGAGGGTGGCTRAGCCCTGTGAGTAACTCAGAGGTCTGGCCTGTGTCCCTCTTGTAGTGATTCATGGAAGCTCAAAGCCTCAAGGGGAAACGCTTAGCATTCCCTCTCACCAAAGCCATTGTCAGCGCCCGCCACTGGCCTGAGGAGGAGCGAGCAAAGGGAGCAGGCGGCCGTTCATGGGGAAGCTGGAAAATCTGAGATTGAGGTCACCTCTAAATAGTGCTCACACGCTTTCTTCTGTCATCTTGTCCTGGAAAATCACTGTCAAAAGAGGAACTGTGAGAAGGCCCATTTCTAATATGAGTAGGGTATCCTGTGGCCACGAGACCTTGCCGGGGCTGGCCAGGCCAGGCCAGGCCAGGCCGGGCTACTTTGATCTCTCTTCCTTCTCTGCTTGGAGTGGCTTCTTACTCTCTACTTCCCACTGACCTTGGGGTGACTCAAGCCTGGAGACTGCTTACAGCGATGCCCTCCTGCCTCTCAGGGGCGCTCTCCTCTGTGCCTCCTGTGCCCTAGTTCTCAGTTGCTTGGGGTCAGATGCGGGATGTGATGTGGGATATAGGAGACTACTGCTTTCTGTCCTGATCAGCTCTTCCTGGCTATTTCCTGCCCACCTTGCCTCTTTTCTGGTCAGTGCAAGACCCTCACTGCTAGCCAGGACTCAGACTCTGTTGTGTTCCTAGGTTCCTGGAGTCAGAGCCTCCTGTGCAGGCTTCAGCAAGGGCTCTTTCATCCCAGTGTGGGTCCCTCACAGCCTCACACACAGGGAAGGGAAGCCACTGACCATTCTGTGCACACTTTCATGCCAGCTCTTCCTAAGGCACTCTGTGCCTGTTCCTCACCAGTCACATATCAACCGTCATATACCCTGACCCTGCAGGCTTAGTTTGAGGACTTGGGCCCAACATGAATGGGCCTCCTGGGAAAAGGCTCTTTAAGAAGCCCTTCCTCCACACTGAGCGAGCTCCCTGTTGTGAAGGAACTGGCCTGTGGCCTGTCGGTGGGAGCGTCCTGCCCAGACTTCTCTCTCATTGTGCTTTCCAGGAGTCCTCTAGCTTCCCAGCCTCGGCCGTGGGACACCACCTTCTGTGTCCTCCCACAGCACAGGAGGGTGCTTGGATGGCACCTTGGGTTCTAATCATTTTTGTTGGAGGCATGGCTGGAGAGGCTTCCCTCTGCTCCAGGTACCAGTGATGCTCTGGGTGTCGCTCTGGCTTGCTAGGCCTGACAGCTGCTCCTGTGTGCTTTCCTTTGTCCGGTGTCTCGTCTCCAGATATGAGTTCTGTATCCAAAAATCTCCCCATAATACCTAGGATGGGACTCGTGTGTAAAGCTGTCAGGATGGCAGATGGGAGCCAGGCTCTGGCAGAGAGAGCATCCTGAGTAAACGGGCCCAGGCCTGGCTGGGGGACAGCTGTGTGGCCTYTGCAGGGCCACTGCCCTGCTGTAGCCCCTCCCTGTCCAGTGGCTCTGGGATGGAAGCTGTCTTGGGAAGGCRGCGAGGCTGGTGGAGCTTCTCCTGCTGCCACTGCTGGCGGAGTGGCGCTCCCTGCCGGCTAGCTGCAGACCTGTCGAGGTGCCCTGGAAGATTCTGAAGCCCGGGACCCTTCTGTAGCAGCACACTTGGTCTGATGTTTGCCAGTAGGTTCCAGTAGACCCTTTACCTTAGTGCTTCTGTCTTGCAGCAGAGCTGTCCAGAGTAGGCTCTTTGTCCTGTCCTGTCCTGTCCTGTCCTGGTCCCTGGGCTCCTGCGGCTTTGTGGTAGAGAGTTTTCCTGAGTAGAGCAGGAAGGGCTGAAACAATGAAAAGTGCCCGTTTTATTTTTCTGATTAAATTCAGCAGCCGCTGGATAGCATGCTGCTGATGTTCCCTACGTGCCCTGTCCTGGAAGCAGCAAGCCACCATTCTCCCTGCTGCCCCAGTCTGTTCCCTAGGGAGGGTCCTGAACTGACAGCAGAGAACCTGCCTGAGTTCCTCTGGTTTTTGAGTCTGAGTGCCCAAGGCTACATTTTCTTTCNAGCCCTGTGAGTAACTCAGAGGTCTGGCCTGTGTCCCTCTTGTAGTGATTCATGGAAGCTCAAAGCCTCAAGGGGAAACGCTTAGCATTCCCTCTCACCAAAGCCATTGTCAGCGCCCGCCACTGGCCTGAGGAGGAGCGAGCAAAGGGAGCAGGCGGCCGTTCATGGGGAAGCTGGAAAATCTGAGATTGAGGTCACCTCTAAATAGTGCTCACACGCTTTCTTCTGTCATCTTGTCCTGGAAAATCACTGTCAAAAGAGGAACTGTGAGAAGGCCCATTTCTAATATGAGTAGGGTATCCTGTGGCCACGAGACCTTGCCGGGGCTGGCCAGGCCAGGCCAGGCCAGGCCGGGCTACTTTGATCTCTCTTCCTTCTCTGCTTGGAGTGGCTTCTTACTCTCTACTTCCCACTGACCTTGGGGTGACTCAAGCCTGGAGACTGCTTACAGCGATGCCCTCCTGCCTCTCAGGGGCGCTCTCCTCTGTGCCTCCTGTGCCCTAGTTCTCAGTTGCTTGGGGTCAGATGCGGGATGTGATGTGGGATATAGGAGACTACTGCTTTCTGTCCTGATCAGCTCTTCCTGGCTATTTCCTGCCCACCTTGCCTCTTTTCTGGTCAGTGCAAGACCCTCACTGCTAGCCAGGACTCAGACTCTGTTGTGTTCCTAGGTTCCTGGAGTCAGAGCCTCCTGTGCAGGCTTCAGCAAGGGCTCTTTCATCCCAGTGTGGGTCCCTCACAGCCTCACACACAGGGAAGGGAAGCCACTGACCATTCTGTGCACACTTTCATGCCAGCTCTTCCTAAGGCACTCTGTGCCTGTTCCTCACCAGTCACATATCAACCGTCATATACCCTGACCCTGCAGGCTTAGTTTGAGGACTTGGGCCCAACATGAATGGGCCTCCTGGGAAAAGGCTCTTTAAGAAGCCCTTCCTCCACACTGAGCGAGCTCCCTGTTGTGAAGGAACTGGCCTGTGGCCTGTCGGTGGGAGCGTCCTGCCCAGACTTCTCTCTCATTGTGCTTTCCAGGAGTCCTCTAGCTTCCCAGCCTCGGCCGTGGGACACCACCTTCTGTGTCCTCCCACAGCACAGGAGGGTGCTTGGATGGCACCTTGGGTTCTAATCATTTTTGTTGGAGGCATGGCTGGAGAGGCTTCCCTCTGCTCCAGGTACCAGTGATGCTCTGGGTGTCGCTCTGGCTTGCTAGGCCTGACAGCTGCTCCTGTGTGCTTTCCTTTGTCCGGTGTCTCGTCTCCAGATATGAGTTCTGTATCCAAAAATCTCCCCATAATACCTAGGATGGGACTCGTGTGTAAAGCTGTCAGGATGGCAGATGGGAGCCAGGCTCTGGCAGAGAGAGCATCCTGAGTAAACGGGCCCAGGCCTGGCTGGGGGACAGCTGTGTGGCCTYTGCAGGGCCACTGCCCTGCTGTAGCCCCTCCCTGTCCAGTGGCTCTGGGATGGAAGCTGTCTTGGGAAGGCRGCGAGGCTGGTGGAGCTTCTCCTGCTGCCACTGCTGGCGGAGTGGCGCTCCCTGCCGGCTAGCTGCAGACCTGTCGAGGTGCCCTGGAAGATTCTGAAGCCCGGGACCCTTCTGTAGCAGCACACTTGGTCTGATGTTTGCCAGTAGGTTCCAGTAGACCCTTTACCTTAGTGCTTCTGTCTTGCAGCAGAGCTGTCCAGAGTAGGCTCTTTGTCCTGTCCTGTCCTGTCCTGTCCTGGTCCCTGGGCTCCTGCGGCTTTGTGGTAGAGAGTTTTCCTGAGTAGAGCAGGAAGGGCTGAAACAATGAAAAGTGCCCGTTTTATTTTTCTGATTAAATTCAGCAGCCGCTGGATAGCATGCTGCTGATGTTCCCTACGTGCCCTGTCCTGGAAGCAGCAAGCCACCATTCTCCCTGCTGCCCCAGTCTGTTCCCTAGGGAGGGTCCTGAACTGACAGCAGAGAACCTGCCTGAGTTCCTCTGGTTTTTGAGTCTGAGTGCCCAAGGCTACATTTTCTTTCGGATCACAGATTGCTACCACCTAGCCTGGACTGGCTGTCCATAGAGACTTGCTGATAGCTCAGAATGTCCCTGCATTCTGCCCTCCCGCTGGAGCCTGGGCAAGCTAATAGCCCTGCTGGAATGCAGGACCTATGGCCACGTAAAGACCTGCGGAGCAAACAGCCTATGGTGGCTACTCCATGGCTGTGGCTTTGGAGGGGCAGCCCCCTGGGTCCACCGTTAGCCCCCCCTCCCCCGTGGCCCCCTGCCCAGGTCTCAGCCAGCCTTTCCTAGCCGTGTAGGTCAGATGGGCTCCATGCTTGGAGCAAAGCTTAATAGATGACAGGGATCTGGCGTCTGTGAGGGGACTTCTAGGGAGACATCTGGGACAGGTATGCATCAAAGTACACCCAGTGTGGTTATATTGAGGGTGAGTGCCTTTTCCTGGCAAGGGTCAACCACCCTGGGCCTGAAGACACCTTTAGAATGATGGCACTGTGCTTGGCCCTGACCTGTGGAAGGCTGCGGGGGAGGGGGGGTGGCGGGGGGGGGTGCATGGGAAGCTGATGCTCAGAGCCAGACGACCTGTCCCCAAGCTGTCAGCATTTCAGGGCCTGGCTCGTGGCATTACAGCTGTTTTTTTCTGCAGGACAGGACCCAACATGGGCTCTGCCAGCCCAACTGGCACCTTGGTCAGGCCTGGCTCCATGGGGTGGCCCCAGCACAGAGGAGGTGCCCACCAGCCTGGGCACCGCAAGTGGACTGGGCCTGCCTTGTAATTTTCATTGCCATTGATGCCAATTAGGAGTGACGCTGTCCCTTCCTCTGTCCCTGGGTGGGCAGAGGGAAGGCCAGCTTGCTCCCCAGGGAGGGAGAGGTGGAGTCAGCCTGGCTCTGGGGCTGTGACTTGGAGAGGGCAGTAGGGGCAGCTGGCTGGGGTTTTTGCCAACACTCTAATTTGTTGGCTTCCACTGTTCCTCCTTTCTGGAACCCCTGACGTGTCCTCCAACAGGGGTGCAGCTCCCTACGCTGGCTTCTTGAACTTGAGGTTCTTCCACTGAGACACGTGTGGGCTGCCCTGAGGTTGAGTGCCCACGGGCAGCCCTGATGCCCAGGGGGCTGAGCATCAACACACCAAGGCTTCTGAGTACTCCGGCTCCAGGCCCTACTCTGGCCCTCTGGTTGTGAGATGGCTCGCTGGGATGGAGACTCCTCATGGCTGTTCCGACTGTGGGGACACGCGCACACACACATGCACACGTGCCTGGTGGAGCCGTATCCACTGAATTCCTCTGTTCACAGCCTGTTGACCGAGATCCTGTGGTGTGCCACCCTGACCTAGAGGACTTGCTCCAGCCCTGGCCCGCAGAAGTACCTGACGAGTTCTTTGAGGTGACCGTGGATGATGTGAGGAGACGCCTGGCCCAGCTCAAGAGTGAGCGGTGGGTGCCCTGGCCTTGTAGTCATCTCAGTGGCTTTCCTCTGTGGCTTCACCCTGGTTCCCTCCTACCCTTCTAGGGGAGAACAGCCCTTAGGGCCTGGGAGGAGGGGGAAGGCGGTTGCTTTTCAGGCTCAAGAGTAAGGAGCTTTCTGCTGAGCCTGGGACCTGGCCCTCTTTACCACAGGAAGCGTCTGGAAGAAGCCCCCTTAGTGACCAAGGCTTTCAGGGAGGCTCAGATGAAGGAGAAACTGGAACGCTACCCAAAGGTAAGCAGTGACTTCCTTACATTCCTGTGGGGAGGACTTGCCCCAGAAAGTGACTGTGACATCGCACAGGTAGTTAAGTTGGTTCATAGGTTAGGCAGCCCCAGGCTCACGTCACACTACCACCACTACCACGTGGGACCTTCTCCTTGGGTGAGTAAATATCTGGGTAGGCCCGTGTAGGGGTCCTCGGCATCTGATGGGGAAAAGCTCAGCAAGAGCTGCTCTATCACTGACTGTCCTCCAACCCTGTGATGAAAAAACTCCTTATTTGTTTGCTTTGCTGTTTGGTGGGCTCAGAACTCAGTGTTCTGTCTCTACCACCTGAGCATTGGATTTCAAGTCTACAGCCCCGCACCCAGCCAACAGCAGACTGGAAAACATATGCAGGATGTTTTGTGTTTCAGACAGGGGCTCATGTAGTCCAGGCTGGCTTCAAATGGACTTTAGAGGCAGAAATGACCGTGACTTCCTGACAGGAGAGTTACAGGAGTGTGCCACTTGACAAGACTTTAGGACTCACATGTTCATATGTTGATTCCTTGTTCTTGTGGCTCAGATGGATTTATTAGGAAAGCTAGGCCTGGGGTAGCTGACATGCCGGCAGTAGGAACAGAGCAGGTGCAGCTCTGACGTCTCTCACCTGCTCCTCAACAGGTGGCCCTGAGAGTCCTATTCCCCGACCGGTACATCCTGCAGGGCTTCTTCCGCCCCAGTGAGACAGGTGAGTGCCTGCAGTACCTGGGAGCGCCCTGTGGGGYGTTCCTGCCCTCGGCTTCAGGAAGATGGTAGTTGCAGGCTGCCAGCCTCTCCATGCGATATGCAGGTGGCTCTGAGGCAGCAGCATTTGTGGGTCCTCCAGGCCCAGGTTAGGACTTGGGCTGCTGCTTCTCAGAGAGGCTCAGCCCTGTCCCCAGAGCTCATGATTCTGAGTGTTTGGCACATGAGCAGGTAGGAAGCCTCTGAGAAGAAGCCATTGAAGCCACCAGAGATGGAGTAGACCTTGGTGGTCTGTTTTAAGACAGTGAGGATGAAGCCGGGCAGTGGTGGCGCACACCTGTAATCCCAGCACTCTGGGAGACAGAGGCAGGTGGATTTCTGAGTTCGAGGCCAGCCTGGTCTACAGAGTGAGTTCCAGGACAGCCAGGGCTATACCGAGAAACCCTGTCTCA
>BDUI01002105.1:133787-144816 GCA_002335545.1 Apodemus speciosus | reverse complement strand
AAAAAAAAAAAAAAAGACACTGAACCCAGGAGCCATTTTTTTTTCATTCCAGATGAACCAAAGAGGCGCGGCGGGCTGGGCTGTGCTGTGCATCCAGATGCATACATCTAAAGCCTTAGTCCGAGTTCACACCCTTCCTCCAAGGCCACGTGGGACCTAGTGCTGTGCCCAGGGTCCAATGAGCAGACCAGCAAGCCGCAAACAGCCTCTCTAGCATTATTTCCGTAAGCACCGCATCTGGGAGCTTTGTGGCCTAGATCAGTGCTGGTGTCTCTCGATCCTGAGGCCGCATGGGGGTCCCATGGAGACAGGTGCCTCCGCCTGACTCAGGCGCTATACATTAATCCCACCTAGGGTGCTGGCGTATGAAGACAGCCATGCCCCCCACCCCCACCCCATCCTCGGTACTGTGGGCGGTTTACAAATAGAGATCCCTCCTCTCTGCCACTTCCCCTCCTAGGCCACTTCCCTCTTCCAAAATCCTCCGGCCCTGGAGATGAGGTCCCGGCTGCTGCCTGTGTTCTTCGGGGAGAGCATCGAGGTGGACCCAGAACCTGCACATGAAATCCGGTGAGTTGGCCAAGAGCGAGGCGGGTGGGTCCGGCAGAGCTGGGTACAGGGTGTGGGACAGCCCACCTAGCTGGAGGGGGCGGGGCCATGTCTGGCTGTTGTGCAGCCAGCCAGCCAGGCCTCAACCACCCATACCCCCCTGGTGCTAAGTCCTCTGCTTGGTATCAAACCGGAAACCATGGGCGTGGCATTGATGTCACTGACTGGCCCCTCTGAAGGGGGAACCACCCACCAGGAGGGGCTGAGGGACTTTCGATAGGGTTTCTTACAGCAAAGTTGGAGTGTGGGCTTTAAGGGGAGCACTTGCTCTGCTCTCCCACATGACCTTTGACACCACTGTCCCCCGAATACTGAAATATGCTCCGATACCACACATCCTCTATGGTCACAATCCACTGCCACAAAGCCACCACCCAGATGGAACCTATCATCCTAATCTATCCTTTCTTGTCTTTCCTCCCAATTTAGGGTTCAGCTGTCTGTGCTGCTTGTCACTCTTTAGTCTCCCAGCTGGGATTTTGACCCTTCACAGTTAAGGTCAAGAAGGGGGTTCTGGGTAAGGCAAGCCACTGAGGGTGCCGGGCAACTCACCCCCTTCGTTACTGTCCTCCCCAGCTGCAACTCTGAGGTCACCTACGCCTCAGAGAGATACTTCCGCGACAAGATCTTCTACGCTCCGGTGCCCACGGTCACGGCGTACAGCGAGACCATAGTGGCGGCGCCCAACTGCACGTGGCGGAGCTACCGCAGCCAACTGACCCTGGAGCCTCGCCCACGGGCCCTGCGCTTCGGAAGCACCGCCATCATCTTCCCCAAACTGGCCCGCAGCTCCTTCCGCACCACCCTGAGCTGTAGCCTCGGCCGGCCGCGGCACTGGTACTCCTCCAGCCTGCAGCTGCGGCGGTGCGGGGACCCCGCGCCCAGGCCCGGCGGCCCCGGTGTACTCTGAAGAACCCAGGGTCAGGGGAGGAGCGGAGTGTGGGAGAGGTCCAGGAAAGATGGCCAGGCCTAGAGGAGTCCGCGAACGCATCTTTCATTAGTCTCCCCAGGCTCTGTGGCCTTATGGCCGGGGCCAAGCATGTCCCAGTGTGCCCTTGAGGACACAGGGCATTCAGCCATGGTCTGGCTGGCAACCTCATTCTTGGAGAGGCTCGTTTCCAAAATAGGCCATTTACAAAGGCCCATCCCAGCTGAGAACCGCAGGTGCAGGGGGCCGAGCTAGGTCACCTTGAACTGAGATGGCGAAGGCTGGGGGGTTGGGGGAGTACCCAGAATACTTTGCTGTGCAGGGCACAGCCCTCCAGGGCGGCCCCGTGTCCACACAAGACACATTCCCGACTAGCTTAGAACTCTTGAGCCTCAAAGCTCTCTGGTAGGTGCCTAGGGAGGCTTCAAAGCTAATGAGGGGACATTGCCAATAACTGCCTATGGCTGACTCTGGACCTGAGCCTCCGGCAGGGCTCAGGACCCCAAGAGAAACTGTGCCTGCTTTTCTTGGCCTCCTGTTCTTGCTTAGGATAGAACCCTATGGCTACACCAGTTTCGGCTCTTGCTCACAACCTGGTGCTGTCGCACGGTGACCAGGCTAAAATGAGTCCCCGAGTCCACTCGAGAGGTGGAGATGTCCCTTTGCCTCAACTGTCCAGTAGCTGGAAACCTGCCTATTGCCTCTGCGTGGCAAATAGAACCCAAATGACAGAAATAGGTTTCTGTCAATCTATTAGCTTATCGGAGGTGCTCCCAGGTAAAAGAACAGCTTAAGAAATTAGTGAATTATCTTAATAAAAGATACCCGCACAGCCAGGGCGCCCTGTTTCTGAGGTGCCACTGGGGCAGAGGAGGGAAGCCGGATATGCCCACACCCACTTTTCTCCCCACCTGGCGTGAGTTTCTGAGGGAGCCCGGATCCCTGCTCCTGGAGGACAGGGAGCCCTAGAGCTGGATTCTCTGTGTATGCCAGCCTCCCCTCCCGCCTCTCATGCCAAGGGCCCTAGCGCCAGTCTACAGCCATAAGCCACAACCGGCTTCCCACGCTGAGGGCTCTGCTCTTTCCTGTTTGAGACTATAGGTCCCCAGGCTGCCAACCACAATATGCGAGCTTGGGAAAGCCCTGCGCAAAGGGAACAAAGGCAGGGGCGCGGAAAGCGCCACACCCCAAGTTTACCCCCTCAGCAGTTCACCTGTCCTGTGGCCATCAAGGGGAGCCTAGAGATCAGGAGAATGAGGTGACAGGTCTGAGAGGATCCAGTCCCAGCCCTTGGGGGCTCGCCATCCTAAGATCATGTTCCCGGCTGCCCTGCCCTAGGGTGCTTTGTGTTAAGTGACCATTCGCCTGGCCCTCCAGTACCAAGCAGGGAAGACCCTATAGTATCCCCAGAGTGGCACCCGCCCCCAGGGCTGGCAGTAATCACAAGGTGCCCCGGTGCCTTTTTGTTATTTCTGAGACAGGGTTTACCATGTAGTCTTAGCTGTCCTGAAATTCCCTCTGTAGACCAAGCTGTCCTTGAATTCACAGGGATCCGGCTACCTCTGCCTCCCATGTGCTGGGATTAAAGGCACCCACCACCATGCCCAGCTTGTGAGTAGTGCTTCTTTATGCTGCAAAATGTGTGAAAAGAAAAAAAAATCTGTAGCGCTCATGCCTGCGGTAAACGTGATGAATCCCCCTCTCGCCAGCCAGACTTGTGCCCCTGGCCCTCTGGATACCTCTCTTGCGGGCAGCAGAGAACCTTAGTCTCCAGTCTGGGCCTGTGCACTCATCCCGTCCTGTCACAGGCACAGCATCTCCAAAAGGAGCGGCAGGGCGTGGAGAGAGCCTAGGACGGGTGTGGGCTAGGGACTGGAGGTCCTGCAGGAAGTCACAGCTGGGTCCCCACGGCTGCCTGGAGAATCTGTCCAACTGACTGAGGTCCTTTTGTTGGTCATGTTAGCCTCATTGAGCGCGGTCTCAGATCCCTGGACTAGCTGCGAAGGACAAGGGACGTGTGTCCTTCCACACGGGCCACGTGTGGCTTGCTTCTCTCAGGCTCCTAGCAGACGGTACACCTTGTCACGTAGCTTGTCCACAGCCTGGAAAGAGCTGAGGTGTCCACCACTGCCACAGCTGGCCTCTAGGTGGGCAGGCTGGGGACACCCCCAGCCCTACTGGCCGCTTAAGGGCCTCTTACACAACCCTGGCCCTTGAGCCTCACTGACCCACCTTGGAGAGTGTTCTACACTAGGCTTGGACCTCTCCCCTCTCTCCCTCTCTCCCCTCTCTCTCCACCCTCCTCTTCCTCTTTGCAAGCCCAAACCGCTCCAATTTAAGAAAACCAGCCGTGGCTTTTCTCACAAATCCCTTAGGAGTATCTGACTGGCGGGCAGAGCCCTCCTTTGGGGAAGGGGTCAGGCTGTATCTGCCTTGATGCAGGATTAGCTCTCTGTATGAGAGACCCAGAGGAGAGAGCATGGGTACTTAAGAGAAGGGTGGACCCTAGCTGGACGTCGCAGGGTGACCAGGTGTCTTCCTGGGAGACGAGGGTGAGAGAAGTCGCGTGTGCCTCCATTTTAAAGGCGGAGCGAGGACAGGTTGGTTACAGCTAGGGGACAGGAGAAACACTCCCAAGGCAGAGCCACAAGCTCTGTCATGGTCCGGGCCTCAGAAATGGACAAGGGAGACACGGTTTCGTGTCTGAGAGGCAGAGATGAGGCTGGAGGAGACACCGGGGTAGCTTGGCTCAGCCAGCTCTAGTCCGGTGGCAGCCAAGGGACACCAGACTGTGCCAAGGGACATCAAACTGTGAACTGGAGTAGCAAAGCCACCTGTCTGTCTGTCCAGGTGGAGCTGGCTGTGTCCAGGATGAGACCCATACCGCCACCTGGCTGCCGGCTTTTGTACTGCAGTCTGGACGCAGGCTGAGCCCTGCCAGGCCAGCCTAGTGGCTTCTTTCTGCTCATGTCTGCTCCTGACAGTTCACAGGCAACCCGGGAGTCCTCGGAGGCTGCACATGCCTCTCCACACTCTAGCTCGGATTTTCCAGATGGCGGGGGAGGTGGCGTCAGGGATAGCAATGCACACCTCCACTGGACCGAATCCTCAAAACTCCCTGAGCCCTCATGGTCAGACCCCTGCCCACGGCTGCTTCAGATCCAGGATGCTCCCGGTTATGAAACCCCTTTCCGTTATCAGACCCGGCAGCCCTCACTCACCTGCCAGCAGAGCCAAAGTGGGTTCATTCTGGAGACTTGGGACCCTYTCTCATAGCATCCCCGGCTGCCCGGGCTCAGAGCTGAGGATCAGGGCAAGGCAGGCACCTTGGCGGAAAGAGTACGACTCTGCCAGAGGAAGGGAGACTGGCCCGGACCTGCATGGCTGTTCCCCACACCCCCCACTTTGAATGGCTGGCCTCTGAGGACACTAAAGCAGCCACCTGCAGCGGGTTGGCCAGCGAGTTCAGCCCATGCCTTTGCAGACCCAATGTCAAACCAGCTCTGGAGCCAAGTGACAGGTTGGGGACAGCAGGCTGGGGTGTCACAACCATGAGCAGAGGGTATGTATGGATGTGGAGGCCCCAGGCTGGGGCCGATCAACAGATTCGGTATCAAAGCTGGAAGCCCTCTCAGCCCTGCTATATGAGAGGCAATATTACAGTTGGTTTAAATGTCATCCAGTCACAAATGAGGTGAGTTGGGGGGCYTCACCTGAAGAGCTGTCCCGATGGCTTTGATGTAGGAAGGCACACCGATTGAGGGCGGCRCCTTCAGGCAGCAGCCAGATAAAAAGGGCTCACCAAGAGGGAGATCAGAGTGGCTTTGCCTCACTGATACYACCACCAACCCCGTGGCTGACAGTACAGCCAGGATTTCTAAGCTTTCCAGGCAGACTGGGGACCAGCAGCATTCCAGAAACCTTCTGGGCTCCCCGGTGGCAGACTGGACAACCGAGGCGCTCTGTCTTGTGGACTCAGTGACTAAGGGTYGTCGCCCTGTAGTGAGGCAAACTGTTCTGGGACAACTCTGGGGCATTCGGGTCCCAGGGCCACATAAACTGCTTCGTTCTCAGCATCGCGGGCGCAGCTTGGCTGCAGTTACTATTTTAAAGCTCACTCAAGGGGCTCGAGAGTGGTTAAGAGCATCTGGTACTCTTCCAGACGACCCAGGCAGGGTTCAGTCTCCAGCACCCACACTGGGGACTCACAAGCATGTCTCCCGTCTGATCTCTGCAGATAACAGCATGTGTGTGGTGCAGATAGATACACAGACCGAACATTAATACACACAAAATATAAATAAAACAAATATTTTAAAAAGCTTATTCTTAATAAATTCTGATATATACATACACACATCAGTTATGTACACACACACACACACACACACACACACACACACACGTATCAATTCCTCTGAGCAGTGGTTCTCAACCTGTGGGTTGCAACCCCGAAGAGGCTTGAATAACCTTTTACAGGTCACATGTGTCAGCTACCCTGTATATCAGATACTTATGTTACAATTCACAACAGCAGCATCAGTTATGAAGTAGCAACGAAAATCATCCTATGGCTGGGGGGGGGTGTGTGTCACCACAACATGAGTATTAAAGGGTCGCGGAACCAGGGAGGTTGAGAACCACTGCTCTAGAGAACCCTGGCTCCAACAGGCACCAAGGTGTCAGCGTGGCTCTTTTTTGAGTTTCTTAGATCAAACCCAAAGAGGTGGGTGTGGTCATGTCGGTCAGGCCCAAGAATACTTACGCCGACACAACAGACAGGATAAAAATAGTGCCCAGCAAGAAACCACAGTCACCCAGGACACCCTCACTGTGGGCGTGACTGCTGGACATTCACACTCACAAGCAAGAACACTAGAGGCTAAGCCAYGGGCAAAGACCTTGATGCCTACTATGAGACAGTTGTCTTCACAGTGTAAATACGCGCACACTGTCACCGTGGAGGAGAATGCTTTGCCCCGTTCACCACAGTGTCAACGACTATGCCCAGGTCCTTCTTCATGGGTGTGAGCCCCTCCACACGGTCACCATGTATGTATCCGCTGGCTCCCCCACAGGTGTGAACACCCCGTACGATGACCGCGGGTGTGAATAGCCAACGGGTTCCCCTCGGGTGTGAACATCCAGCCAGCATGGTCTCCACAGCACAAGTACCTGGTGGCTTCCTCCTATGCGTGAATACAGGATGCCCTCTGGTGGCACTGTGCTTGGGGGTCAATGTTCACTGCTGAGTGCTGACTTTAAGGAACTCTTGTGGTTGCCTGTTGCCTGCTGCCCAGTGAGAAGCAGAGCAGAAACTTTGTAACTTGAGTATATTTGCTTTTTAATTGGAACAACATGTGTAAATGACAGAACGGYGCCGTGCACAGATAGCGGCCACAGAATACGCATCAAGTCCATTCTGCCCAAGGAAGGGAGGGGGGAGGGCACAGTGCCGGAGCCCCGCCCCCCGGTCCTGCGTATGGTGGGGCCACCGCCTTGGCCGGCACATGCCTCTGAACAGTAAGCAGAGACCAAAGCACAGCGGCAGTAACACGGGCGAGTCCTTCCTTGTGAAACGTCTGAATTAACTCATTGAAGGTATCAAAAATATACCCTGTAAGCCAACACCAGGTACACCTGCCTGCCCTCCCGTCGCCGTGGCGACAGGTCGGGAACAGTCCAGTTCCTGCAAACATCCGTGCCCCAGGCCGTGCSTGGCCCCTTGTGCACCCACCTGGTCTGATGGGTCCCAGTCTTGTGGGCTGGGTGGCCTTTGGGGACTGCGATGACAGCGTTGGGGCAGGATAAGCTGGGGACGTCTGTCTGTCCAGAGCGCGAGCAGGCTGGGGGCAGGGGGGGGGCAGGGCCGCGAGCTCAGCTTAGACTTTGGTTCCAAGTGCGGTAAAAGGGCGAGGCGGTGGCACGGAGGTGCCTGGTCATCCTGTGCTGGGTCCCTGCTGCCCAGGTGCACRAGTGCAACTGGCACACGAGTGTTGTGCCCCACTCCCGGCCCGCCGTTCTCCCCTCCTGTCCACTCCCCTCTCGAGCACCAGGTAAACATCCCCTGAGTGTAAGGTCACTGCGCAGGGCCAGCCCGGGGCGGGAGTCTTAGTTAAGGCTTTAGACAGGCAGGATGCCAGCTCTGGATGGACAGATGAGTGGACGGACGGACGGATGGACGCGCAGGCAGACAGACTCAGGGGCTCCTCCTTCCTCAGTCGYGGGAGTCAGCAGCTGTCTGCTCCATGCTGGGCTGCTTCTGCCTCGTGCAGGGACCTGGCACCGCTCCCCCCCCAACTTGTGGTCACTCGCTGTCCGAGAGCGTCTCGTACTGTGAACACAGCAGTGGCTTGGGCTCCTCGTCCCAGGCGTGGTGGGGACCAGCTAGGGGCCCGCTGCCTGCTGCGAGGCCAGGTGGGGGTGGGGAGGCCATGACACCTGCCTGTAGCCTCATAATCAAAGGGTTGTAGGGGAATGGCGTGGACCCTGCGGGAAAGATGGGAGAGTGCTGGAGAAGGCGCTGTAAGCGGCGYGGTCACCTCGGGACCCGGCTACCACACAAGAAACCAGAGCCCGGGCCTCTYAGGCCAGGACCATTCACCTCTACCTCTGGAGTTTCTCAAAACCAGCCTTCTCCCTTTGCCTCTGCGCTAGCCAGCCCGACCACTTGTGGGCTGGACGGCGGTAACTTCCCATTTGTCCTTCTGTTCTGTCCTCTACCGCCTTCTGCTTTCCCACCAAAWTCCTACAAGTGCCTGACAGGCAGGAAAGGACGCCAGGTTCCCCGTATGACCAGCCATGCCTGGACTGTACAGGCCCCTCTGGGCCGCCTCCCCTGGGCAGCCCGGGGAACCCTGTCCACGTCTCTGGCCCTAGCTGACACCCACCTGCAGATGAGGGCCGGTCTTCCCACACACGGCTGGTGAGTGGCGTCCGGCGGCTGCAGTCCCCCTCTGAGTGTACCGAGGACACAGAAGGTGGTCGGTCCCCGGACGCCAGGCCTGGCGCTGGCGACTTGGCTTTTCGGCTGCTGGGTCTGCCAGAGACCTTGGCTTTCCCGCCTCCACCTGCAGGGGACAAAGTGGGAACGGGCTGAGTCAGATGGGGCTGACAGTGGGACACCCACACCAGCACTGAGGAGGGGCAGTAGGGCTGATTCTGCCTCGGGGAGCCACCTGCCTCCTGGGGCCCCGAGATAGAAACCTAATGCGAGAAACCCTGAGCCAGGAGGCTAAGAGGTCTACCAGATGGCCAGAGCCAGCCCTTGGCGTGGATTAAGGAGGAACGAACGTTTGCTATGATCGAGAGATTGATGACTGTTTTCTTAGGTGCCCCCACAGGACTGTACCCCTCACTGAGGAATGTCAGATCTTGGCTGGATGACAGGCATTGCCCAAGACAGCACTCAACTGTGCTGGGCTGAAGGCCTCTGCTGAGAGGGCCAGACCCCAAGGCTTGGCCTGACCCCAGAAGGGGACAGYAGAGCACCTCTTTGCTTGTCTCTGCTTGGAAACAATAAGTGCTGATGGGTACTGGAAGAGTTGGGAGCTGGCCTCGGGCTGCCTGGCCTTCAAGGGGTCATGGCCACACTAGATTCTTCCCAGTGGCCCTGGCTACATGTGGTGGGCCCTGTCCATACAGCAGGGGAGAAAGGGGCGGGTGGGGAGCAGTGTGAGCACGGGAAAAGCAGCAGTGCTGGGGGCAGGGGGGGACGCCCTCGGCAACATGGGGTGTCAGACCAGCTTTGGATTAGCAAACTGAATGTCAAAACACACACAAAAATAAGGTCACAGGCTCCCAAGCTTGAGGGGGGAAGGTGAGAGGATTAACGACACCGGGGTAAGGAGGGACACAGCCGGGCGGGCGGGCAGGGGCAGGCCTGCAGACCTGGCGAGGTGAGTGCGTGGTCACTCCGTCCGTCAGCAGTGGTTATGGGCATAGCGGCAGCGGGCAGACTGGCACTGGCATTCAGAGGGTTAAAAGCATTGGCGCCGAGCGGCGGCGGGGGCTCTTCCCACTGATCATATTTACCCATGAGTGCCTTTCTAATAATGGCCTCTAGCCCCATGTTGGTGCTGGCGTGTTCTTGCACCGCCTGGCTTCTACAGGTCATAAGGCCTGGGAGAGAGACAGACAGACACACGGGGGGCAGGGGCCGGGGAGCCAGAGGGTTGCGAGAGACAGAATGAGGAGGGAGGAGAGAGAGAGAGACACAGTGAGCACACATCTGCCGAGCATCGTCCGTCCCTCCACCCGCCTCTTTCTGTAGGGAGCTGATGGGTTCCCGACGTCCCTGCAGCTTGTGGCTGTTGGGGGGGGGGGCTGGGGCAGCGGGAGGGTCCGCAGCCCTATTTCTTCTCTCACCCCAATCCCAGCTGAGGCTATTTCTTTAATTTTGACTACGGGTGGACGGCCTAAGGGGCGGCGGGGGAAGAAGGCTGTGCTACTGAGTCAAGCTGGAGCTAGGTGCTGGGGACAGGGGGACAGAAATCCAGCCGGGGTCTTCTGGTGGGTCGATTCTAGGAAGGGATGAGGGGAAGGAAGGTGACCGGAGAGAGGACCCCCCGCTGTCCTCTTTTCCTCAAGGGGTGAGGGACCTCGGCCTGCCTGATGCCCCTGAGCTAGGCTTGTCTCCCTGTCCCGTCTCTCCCCACAGGAGCCAGAGAAAGGTAGAGAGCTGGGCACAAGGGATGGGGGTCACAGCCATGCAGTTATGTGCGTGCGAGGACAGGGCAGCGCTTGACAGGTGAAGGGCCACTCCAACCCTGACTGGCCCGGCCCCATGACAAGGACAGAGTGGTYGAATCTGTCCTGCGGAGATGTCTGCAGCCTCCACTGCGCCCCTGCAAACCCTCTCTGGTTCCCCTTTTCCCTCTCCCTCACGATCTGTGCTCTGGGACTTCTTGCAAATGCCAGGGCGGGCAGGCACCCCTTTTCAGTGGAGAGGCCTGGGGCCCCAGCTATTTATGAGGCTGGGGCAGGAGCACAGCAAGCTTGAGGCTAGCTCAGTCTGCAGAGTGAGTTTAGGCCAGCCCATGCTAGCCTGGGCTGCTGAGGAGACCTTTGGGCTGCAGCTCACTCCWGGACGGGACATYCGCTCGGTGAGTGTAAAGGTCTCCCTTCAATCCCAAGTGCCAACAAAACTGCTCCACACACGGATCCACAAAAGAACAACACAATGCTGCCAAGCTAAACCAAATCAACCACCCCCAAAACCGAACGAAACAAAACAAAAACAAAACACCCCAATCACCACCACCAACCAAACCACAAACAACAAAGTCATCGCAGGATTGCCAGCCTGTGTCCCTGGCCAGTCTGATGCCCTGTGAACCCTCCAGGCTGTCTGAGCCTCTGGTCTGCATGCTAGCCAGGCTCCGAGGGTGGAGGGGACAGTCACTTTCATCGGCTTGGGTTTCAGGCAAGCTCGGGCCAGGGTTGGTCATGTTCCCTCAGTCTCAGAGAGAGAGAGTCAGTCAGTCAGTCAGT
>BDUI01002105.1:76266-102145 GCA_002335545.1 Apodemus speciosus | reverse complement strand
CATGAGCACTCACTGGAGCTGCGATCTGTTCTGAGCTGCAAGCCTTGGCTGGATACATTCTGGGGATCACCACCCACCCAGAAATCGTGAAGGGCATTAGCCCTGGCCTTGGAACCGGAACTGACAGCTACGTGTTTCACTCATCACCCCCACACAGCCCTAGGCTGTCCTGAAGGAAAGCTGGAGCGTAAGCAGAGGCCCGCGCGCCAGACTCCACATCTCTCCTTTACAGGAGACCAAAGTCCCCCTGAGCTCATGCCCCGAAGAGGTCACGGTGGCCCACCAAAGCAACCCGCGTGGTATTCGCATTCTTAACCTACAGGGCTTGCTATGAACCAGGAAGTTCAAACACCTGGTGCTGTGGCCCGGTGTGTACCTTGGCTGTCCCATCCAGCTTGGCTCTGGAGAGCTGGGGACAGAGAGGAAGTCTCAGGCTGGAAGGAAATGGGGTCAGACTCAGCCAATGCAGGCAGGTGGCCGAGAGCCAGGGCGGACAACCTGTTCCTCCAGCCGGGCCTGGGGATCCCAAGGGACCTGCCTGGCCTGGAAGCTCCCTGTTGGAGCCAGGACAGAGAAGGCTGGCTTCCTGCATGCTGGGTTCATGTGTCCCCTGGGGAGCAGGACTGTGGCCAGACCACGTGAGAGACAGAGCCTGCCGCCAGGTGTAACGTTCCCCAGGGAGGAGTCTAGGAAACAACGTAGCACTGGCCACATGGATGGGCCCAGAACCAGCCTCAGGGACCACAGCCTGCTGGCCCTTTTCCCGGGGAATGGGGCCGAGGGACCAACTCAGCAGGACCTGGCTGGCCCTGGATGGCTCCAGCCCTGCTCAGCCACAGCTGCCTGGCCAGAGCCGGACGGGCCGGCACCTTTCTCCTCCTCCCCTGTCATCCCAGGCTGTCATCTTGAGTCGGGGTGGCTTCTCACAGCACACTGTGCTCCACATACCTGGCCCCTTAAAGTCCACTCCGGCCCCAGCTCCAATAAGACACCCTTGCCCTCGTCCCCCAGGGGTCATCACTAGGTCCCGCTGGCTTGGCCTCAGGGACAAACTCAAGCCTCCCCTTCCTCCCACTTCCAAGGCCACCTGTCAAGTCCAGGCTGCCCTAGGCTGTTGGGAGGAGCACCTCAGCCCGCCTCCTACCCCTGCCCTACTCCCTTCTGCCCTTTCTCAACAAGAATCAGACACTGATTTTCCCCCCAAGACCCTAATCTGATGACAGGCCCCTCCCAAAGCAAACTGTCACTCAAAGCTCTTCTCCACCTTAGCGACACAATGTCCTCCCCATCTCTCTCTGACTTCCTCCCCACTCCCCGTCCCTGAAGGGCCTTTCCCTGTCCTCTCTTCTCCTTACCAGATCCCTGTCCGACACACAGCCCACGTGTACCAGCCCTGCCCCCAYCCCGACCTACTTGTTCTCACACCTGCCAACCACTAAGTTAGGCAGAGCCTTTACCGCCTCCCTCTGACAACCCCGTGCTCAGACGCACCAATGGGCAAAGACCATGGCACCCTGGCAGACGCTGCCCACTACCTGCACAGGAGGCTCTGTGCTGCCGATGAAGGGGTGTTGGCAGTGGGCAGGCCATGTGTTAGCCACAAAGAAAGGCTAGCCAGTCCAGCTCAGGTCAGACCTGCTGTTGATCTAAGACAGTGACCTATATTGCACCCTCAGGGAGCCCAAAGGTCACATGGGACCTGATTCACACCAAAGGAGAAGCTGGCTTACATGTATGTTTGCACACATGCTCACAGACAGACACAAACACACACACAGACACACAGACAACCTCCCCCCCCCCCACACACAGACCCCAACACTAGATTGTCTCTGGATTCTCAAGAGCCCCCAGCGGGAGCTGCTTCTGGAGAGCTGTCAATCTGCTGCCSTAACAATGTATCCTCCCAGCCTGGCCCCCGCTGACACAACAGAGAAGAGGGCTGTTCCGCACTCCCTCTGCACCCCGGGGGCCCAACACTCACCCTCTTTTTCAGCAGGAGGCACTGGGCTCCGGCACTTGCCACGTGGACTTCCTCCCGACTGCTGAGACACGTCACTCTCTGGCTGTAGGTGCTGCGTGGGTGGAGGCACAGGGGGAGCTGGCTTTGGGGGTACTGTGTCCTCCCGGGGGGGCTCATGGACCTTCGTGACCTGCTGGGGGGCATGGGGCAGGTATGAACATCTGGGCCCCATGTCATGGCCGCGTGGCCAGTGCAAAAGCCAGTACAGAAAGGCAGCCACGCCCCACTTAAAGCCCGTGTGGAGGCAGAGCCTTAATATCAGACATAGGGAGGGGGGTCACCACCGCCGAAGAAGGGCCTGTTTCCGATGCCCAGAGGCAAACTAGGACCCACTACCGCCTACTCYACCCCAGCCTGCCCCCGCATCACTAGGAATCAGGAGAAAGAAGTGGCTATGTGGGCTTTGGGGAGCTAGCCGTGAAGCCAGACACACGTCCGACACTTAAGCCTGACAGACAGGCCAGTTTGGATCCCCACAAACTGCTGCCTTCAATGGAAAGGCCAAAGCTAAATCTCAAAAGGGAAATGGCTGAAATGTCTATAGCCAGCCAAGTGTCTTTAGAAAACGGGGAGCTCCCAAAGGCCCCAAAGACACACCTGAAAGGGCCTGGACATTAGTTGGCTGTGTCGTTGGGTCTGGGGACTTGCTGGCCACAGCCGCCTGGTCTGGGCGTGGGGGGATCCTCCGAGAGCAACTGCTCAGCCCTGCCTTCCCGATCTTCCAACTCCTCCCAGACCTGCCTGTCACCAGTCCTGAGTACACATCTCCATCTCTGGGAGCCGCTAGCCTGGGGAAGAGCCYCCCCCCCCCCCCAGGCAAAGCTCCAACCAGCAAGGCCGAGCACACAGGAACCCAAATTCGAGGTGGGCTGCCTAGATGCGGGRTTCACTCACAATCGGGGGGATGGCGGCCGCTCGTTGCTTCAGCTGCTTCAGGTCCAGCGGCTTCTGGGGCGAGGCACTGGCCCGGGGGTCTCCGGCTGGGGTGAGGAGGCTGGGCCTTGGTGACAGCAGCCTGGGGAGGGACAAGCGTCAGGTCAGGATGGAGCATCAGCCACAGGCTGTTGAAGGACCTTCCCGGGAAAGGGGGCTGGGGCGGTCCTGCCTCCATGGCTTCTCCTTCAAGTCCCGGATGGCGGGGCCCGCCAGGGAGGTCCTTAGCAGAGCCCAGGTGCCCCAGCCAACACTCTGCTGGGCAGCCGCACTCCTCGGGCCCACACGATCCACTGCTCCAAGACGGCCTCAGGGCAAAGAGGACAGCTGAAAAGACCTAACTGGATGCCGAGGCCATGCAGGCCCTCAGGGCGTGGCTGGGAGGCCACAGACTCAACCGGATCCGGGTGGAGAGACACGGAGAGATTCCAAGGAGATTATCTTTGTCTTAAACCCAGAGGAAGAGCAGGCTGGGTCCTGGGATGAGGCAGATGACTCTACTACCTGGAGTCTGTGTGTACGGGGTCCAAATATGTCTCTAGGCTCGGTCCTGTGCTGGGGGGCAGGTGTGTGTGTGTGTGTGTGTGTGTGTGTGTGTGTGTGTGTGTGTGTGAGCAACTTTCATGACCTCAATGATGGGGGCTGAGCTATGGGTACAGCCCTAGAATTTGGACAGGGGAGAAGTCTTGGGAAGGTCCTTGGAAACGTCCTGGGTACTGAGACCATCCCGGTTCAAGGCACAGGAAGCCACGTAAGCCGGAGCATCAGCCTTTGGGGTGAGAACTCCTGTCAGCTAGGACCACGGGGGACACAGCAGAAGAGCGATGGAGGGACGCAGACTCTGCTGTGGCAGAAGTATGTGTGCGACAGGCCCTGCAGGTAGCAGCCTGCTGCCCGCATCTGCCACACGCTCAGCCATGCAGGGAGAGCAGACAGGATGACGCCTGCTGAAGCCGCCTGAGGCCACGGGGGGGGGGGGGGACAGAACAGGCCGCCCTGACCCCTCCACCCCTCCTGTCCCACCTGCCCACACCGGTGGCAGAGCCTCCTCGGCTGCCACCCTCACCAGATCTCACGTGGTTCCATCTGCCCCGCCCTCCCTTAGCCATTTCTCTCCCTTCCGTCCATTCTTTCTTTTTCGTTTTTTGAGACAGGGTTTCTCTGTAGCCCTGGCTGTCCTGGAACTCAGAGATTTGCTTCCCAAGGGCTGGGAYTAATCATGCCTGGCTGCCCCTAGCCATTTTTATGACTACCTTTGAGAAACTTAAATTGAAAAAAAAAAAAAATACTACACAGGCTTTGAAAAACTCCTCCGAAAGTCGCGCCCAGGTTGGGTGGCTCGGTGTGGTGCCTGTCATTCCACCACTGGAGAGTCTGGGCAGAGAGATTCTACAAGTTCAAGGCCAACCTGGGCTACATAGTGAATCTCACTTAGGAAACAGCAAAAGCAAAACAAGACTTTCCCATTAACCCGACACTGAGCCGAACTGTTCTCAGGAGAAATGAAGATGCGCGCCACAGAGAAACCAGCTTGCGAGTGTTCTCAGTAAACTACTTAAGTCCCGCGGATACCCACAGACAGATGCTGAAGGAACACACAAGGAAGGGGGCTGCCATCCAAGTCACGGGGCCCTGACCCTCGCCCTACAACGAACGCAGTGCCACGCAAGAGAGGCTAGACATAGTGGCCACACGCCCTGCTCCCTTGGGACATCGGGCCATTCCCATTCGTGGATACGCACAGCTGGGAAGGTCGTGGGGTCTCCCCTGGGGTGAGGGCATGGTCTATAATGACACTACGAGACACTGAAAACCCCCGACGTCGCAAGTGCCCTAAGTGGTGCGCAAGTGAGTTACAGCTCTCTAGAGCCACCAAGAGGAAGGTGTGCTGTGATTGAGGGGCCGCTGCTGCAGCAGTAAATCCGGGGAGCATTGTCACCCCACGCCACCCCCCATCCGGGTAGCAGCACAGAGCAGCAGCAAGCTTTGGGGCTGAACCCTGACTTTTGTGTGTATGCAAATATGTCTCTGCAGAGATTCAAACTGCGCTTCTAGTACATGATGGCGCACGCCTGGGAGCTAAGACCTTCTCCACAAGGACGGCGTGCCTCGGTTTCCCCATTCTCTCCAGGCAGGCCTAAAGCTAGAATGATATCCTAGAGCTGGAGAGATGGCTCTGTGGTAAAGAGCAGAGACCCATGAGATGGCTCAGCACCAGAAGACATGATGCCCTCTCCGGGCTCCCTTCCTCCGGCCTCTGTGGTCGCCGCACAAGAATGTGGCACACAAACACTCGGGCAGGTGTACAAACACACAGACATAAAGGAGCAGGAGCGGTGGCTCAGGGGTACTGCTCTTGCAGAGGACAGAAGCCACACCGGGTGGCTTATAACCGCCTGTAACTTGTTCTCTGGGGGATCAGATGGCCTCAGGCCTCCCKTTCCTCTGCAGACACCAGCACGCACGTGTGCATACTCACACACAGGCACATAATTAAAAATAATGATAAAAGAAAAAAAGCTTTGATCTCTGGCCTTCTCAGAACTCAAGACCAAAACCCCACCGGTCACTGGCCCCCCAGCGACAGGCCTTTGCGAAGCACTGACCGTCAGCTCAGAGGCCACAGGGCCTTTGTCCTACCTGGCCCCTCCCTGTGCTCAGGCTTCCTCTCCGCACTAAGAGCAGTGACCATCCTCAAGGGTTGCCTGCTTCGAGTCACACATACCACCCACATGTCTCACGAGCGATAACGCCTTTCTTCTCACCGGCGCCAGAGCACCGGGGAATCGGGGCCCCGCTGGTCCTGCATCTGGCATCCCAGCACAYGCGGCACCAAGCACTGTGTACCTGGCCCTGGGTCATGGTTATAACAAAACAACTCCGTGGCTACAAATCTACCCATTGAAAATGTGGAAACTGAGCTTTGGGTTGGGGATGGGGGGTGGGGCTTCCCAAGGTCCAGCTCTACTAGAAAGCACCAGGTCCCTTCTCTGAAAGTGAGGAAGAGCTGCAAGCCTCCTCGCAAACTCCAGGCCAAGCTGGCCCCGGCACAGCACACGGCAGCAGTGAGCAGCAGAGCCCTCCTAGAGAGGCCTGCGAGCGGCCTGGTGTGATCACCCAGAGTTTACAGAGTAGCCCAGGCCTCACTTACTCTCCCCGGCCCCCAGCCTCCACRGYGTGGCTGGTGAAGGTGGTAAGCTTCCCACCAGGAAGTCTGGCTGCTCGCGCAGCGCATGGGTGGGCCCCAGGGTAGGGAGGGTGTCCTGAGTCCCAGCCTAGGAGCTAGACAGCAAGCAGCCACCAAGCACCAGGGACGGAAAGGAAACTACTGACTAGAGCTACTACGGGAGAAGGGGGCTGGGACTGAGAGGCCTCAGCTCCACCCGAGCCTACAGACAGACTGGCTCTCAGGGTGGCACCCCACTCCCGGCTCTGCGGCCTATGAGTCTACCGTCCAGACTCCACAGGGCCAGCCCAGAGTCACCGTGGCTTTGTGGCAATCTCTCATCTCAGGAGAGACCCTGGTGGCACTGAAGTTGCCATGGGCTTATGTCCCGCTGTGCCTATCAGGCAAGAAGCTGGAGACACTGGGGCCCTCAGAAACCTGCTGGCCACCTTCTGCTTACCCAGGGCCATCTGTTGTCTATGTGGGCCCTACCAGCAGGGTCCTCAGGGAAAACAGGTCTACAAAGCAACCATTTCAAATCCAGCCCTGAGGGGAGAGGGGAGCCAGGGGAGGCAGGAAGGGCCCTGTGTGGGCCTGTCTGAAGGTCAACGTCTCCTCCCTTGCCCTGCTGGAATTTTTCAGAGACTTGAGGGGAGAGAAAACAGACTCTGCTGTTTGCAGTCAAAATAAACATTGCACACTGCCTCATCACAAAACAACTGCGGCTGCCCAGAGGTGGGTGGGGCCGTCCAGATGTGATCAGGGAGAGGTTTCCAGACCTGCCCTTGAGTGCCCAGATGGTCCCACCTAAAACATGGTGYGCCCCTGGGGTAGGGAGTGTGCCAATCGGAATGCTCCACAGATCCGCTACCCCCTCAGAGATAAGCTGGGGTGACATGCAGTGTCTGGGACCTGGGTGACATCATCTCAATCACTGGCCCATCACTGGAACAATCTGTCTCCCTGGGACCCCCTCAGCCATGGCCTGGCCCTTGCATGCAGCAGTCTTCATGTCTGCTGCCCCCTGGGAACCCATACAATGGCCTGGCCCATGAAGTGGTCCCCACTGTGCGCACGGGCTGGCCTTTGCACCGGCCATTCCCACCACAGAAGGGAAGAACTGTGTCCCTGTGTCCCAGACCTAACTCTGGGCCCCGGTGCGTGACTCCGGGGAGTCTGGGAGACTGGCAACCTTCAAGGAAGCAGGAATTTAAACAGAGAGGTACAAGGGAACCCAATGTCTATGGAGGTGAAGATCAGAGCACTGTCTGTAAGCCAAGGCAGTGAAGGATGCTGCACGGAAACTTCCCAGGTTGGATTACGGGTGACTCTAGGACACCTGGATCTGGACCTTCCGCCTCCAACTACTCGGCTACGTCACGCCACGCCACCTGGTCTGCATCACAGCTGGAGGACGCCATTTCTCCCTGGAGCCTTGTATGGAGACCTCCCTTCCAGATCTCAGCTCCAGGTTGTCCCAAGTGGGCCTTCCTTCCACTGTTCCCTTCTAGAAGGAACGCCCAGGCAGCGGTCTGAGTAAGAATGTCCCCATAGGAGCGCCAAGGAGTGACACTATTTGAAAGGATTAGGAGGTGTGGCCTTGGAGGGAGGGGGCTTTGAGGTTTCCAAAGCCCAAGTCAGGCTCAGTATCAGTGTGCACATAGCTCCTCCCACCCTCCCTCCCCACCGTCTCTCGCGGCCTGTGGGGGAGGATGGGGCTCTCAACCACTTCTCCCTGACTAAAGCTCTGGGACTGTAAACCAGCCAAGGATTAAATGTTTTCTTCTGTAAGAACTGCCTTGGTCATGGAATCTCCTCACAGCAATAGAGCGATGACTAAAACACCCCTATTTCTGGTCTCAGTTTCATGTTGACCCCCACAAACCAGCTACAGACTCCAAGGCAGGCTGCTGGTGCTCCCCATGTTTGCAGAGTACACGAGAACCAAAACTTGCCCGACGCCTCTCACCTGCCCTTGTCACCTCCCTCCGGCTCGTCCACCTCATCGGCACTGCAGGTGGCACTCGAGTCACTGTCCTGGGTGGCCCCTGAGCTGGCACCCTTGGTCACGGCTGCCTTGCTACCAGCCTCCTCCACCACCTTAAGTGGCGCCTCAGACACAGTCTCAATGGCCTCTGCGCCCTCGGCTTTGTCGTCAGGTCCTTCCTCAGTCTCCTCCTTGTGGTCGCTCTTCACACTCTCCGGGGGCTCCTCAGGGGCCTGGGGCTCCTCCGACTTTCCCACCTCGATCACCAGCTCCTCGGCCGCAGACTTCTGCTCCTTGGCGTCCTCTGTCTGGGGACCTGTGGCAGCCTGGGCTTCTTGTTCATCCTTGTCAACAGGAGGCACGGGCGCGGCAGGAGATGGGGAGGCCACTGGGGATGGTGGGCCGCTGGCATCAGGGGCTGGGGAGGGCTCAGCAGGGGCCGCCGCAGGTTCTTCTGCAGGAGGAACAGGTGGCTGGGTGGCAGCGGGCAATGCTTCAGAGCCGGTGGGCTTAGGCCCGGTGTCCTTGGTGGCTTCTGCGCGCGGGGATGGGACACTCTCAGTATCAGAGCTGTTGTTGACAGCAGCTACATCAGGAGAGGAGAGGAGGAGGTAAGCGACATGGGACTTGGCAGTACTCAATACCAGAATGGCCCCGCCGGCTCCTACACCTCCAGGGGAGCCTTGTCTCATGAGCCCCTATAGCTTGCAACTTCTTTTTCCTGCTGCCCACAAACTGGCCAACCCCATCCCCTAGACTCCCCAGGTAGCCAGGGTCCCTATAGGGCCAATCCGAGGACAGGCTCAAGACACGCCTTTATCTGAGGTCTGCAGAGACGTCMGAGCGCCACTCAGCTCGGTGCCCAACTTTTGGTCCTCCCACGGGAAGCTCAGGGTCTCTCAAGCTTCAGTGTCCCCATCCACAGAATGGGGACCCGATCCTCCACGGAGGCTGAGYAGGAGGGCGACTGTTCAGGCCCCGAGGACCATGAACACATTACAATATGGCTGACGACACGGCAGGCATGACACAAGGCCATTGCATCGGAGCACTCCTGCTGCTCCGGCTCCCACGGGTTTAAGGGTGTGTGTGTGTGTGTGTGTGTGTGTGTTTTCCTCCATTTTCTGTAAAACAGACACCTGGAGACAAGGCTGAGGACACGGAACAGGGAAGGGCTCTGGAGAGAGGGAAGGCAGGTAGGCCGTGCGCCCACAGACGCGACGGGGACCAGATACTTCGTRGGGAAGAACGGCAGAGGAGGAAGCAGCACACAGTGAGGACGGGGCAGGATGTAGGATCGTGGACACCCCACTGCGCCCTGGCCCCCAGCTCAGCACAAAGCCGCCTTCTTACCTGGACCACTGCACTCCCCGACTCTGGGAACCTCATTCCCAGAGGCCTGTGAGGCTGGAAGGAAGGAAGTTAGAGAGGAGTCAGAACTGAGGTGGCACAGCGAGTCCTGTGGAAAGGGAAGGGAAGGGGGCGTGGCTCGCCGAGGGCAGGGGACCCAAGACAGCTTCCAGGGACCTGCTTGCTCAGCTCCCAAGGGAGACCCCGGCCACCCACAGCCAAAGTGTGCTCCCTCCCCCACCCCCAGGCAAGGCCAAGATGCGTCCAGGGTCAACAGAGCTGTGTGTGAGTGTCAGGGCGACAAACCAACGAGGTCCTCAACCAATGTGCCCTCTAGCCTTGTCAATCAGTCCCCAGCCTCCACTGCTTCTCGGTTCCCTTGGAGCCCAGAGCAGGACATCTCGCCCAGAACAGGGATCGGCAACGCCAGCAGGGAGCTGGCCTTGAGTACAGAGGGCATGCGATCCTCAGACCAGGGTGACAGACGAGGAACTCAGTAGCCTGGGACATAAACCGGGCATGACCTCTGGTCTTCCTCTTTGCAGCCCAACAACAGGACACAGGAGGCCAAAGCCACTGATGAAGTCCTGTGGCCAAGCAGGCAAGCCCCCATCTTGGGTGTTGGTTCCTACGACTCGCTGTCAGTTATGTCTATACCAGAAGCCCTCACTCAGAGTCACGCAGGGACTGACCACTGGGACGGGGCTCCCCTAGGTTTGGGCAGGGAAGGAATGGCTAGAGGCCCAGGTCTGCACTGAAACATTCCATCAGGTACCCAGGATGCACACCAGGCACGTTCGTTCACAGAGCCTGGACACAGTAGGCACTTTATAGACCCAGACATCAAGTAATAGGAAGATGACCAGGCCTCTTCCCCTGGACGCCAAAGAGACACACAGCATCGGCCTAGGACCGAGGTGCCAGGCTAGGTCTTGGGGGACCTGGAGTGACTCCTCCACACCTCAGCCATTCCTCAGCCACCACCTCAGCATGTGGTAACAGAGACAAGCCTATACAGCTGCCATGACTTACCACACAAGGAAGTCCTAGGTCAGGTGGACCTTAGYCTTTCTAGCCCATTGCTCTTCGGTGTGAAAGGTTGGCTGGCCCAGGAATCCCCAGGTGGTGAGAGGCCTCAGCCTGCCTGGCCCGGCCCCACCCCTGCTCCTAAACACGTGTGGAAGTCAACCCCCCCCCCCCACCAAGATCTGGGGTTCACAGTCACTCCTCACTCTTGTGGGCAGCTCTGTCTCCACCACTTCCCCTCCATGCTATGTCCACCTTGCTCAGGGGGTGGCTGGGAAGGTATTCAACTAAGAGGTAAGATCTCGGACACCAACAGCCTAGGCCCAGCTCAGGATGCTGACAGGACTCCTGGCTTGGCCTCTCGGGGTCATGCCAGGCCTAGGGAGAAAGTGTGTGAACTATGGGGGGCTGGAGCCAGAAGCCTTCAGTCTAGTCCGGGCTCCTCTGATTTATCCCTAGACCTGGCCCAGGACACCAGGGATGCTTGGAAGATGGACAGGACAGTGTGTGTCCGTGTCCGTGTGTGTCGCGTGACTCTGTGTGTGTTGTGTGTCCATCCCCGCGTGTATGTTCTCTCCCCGACAGGACAGTGTGTGTGTGTGTGTGTGTGTGTGTGTGTGTGTGCGCGCGTGACTGTGTATGTCTGTGTGACTGTGTGTGCGTGTCCGTCCCCGCGTGTATGTTCTCTCCCCGACAGGACAGTATGCGTGTGTGTCTGCATGTATGTCCGTGTGTGTTTGCGTGTGTGTGTGTGTGTGTGTGTCCCTGTTCGCGTGTGTCCGTGTGTGTGTCCACGTGTATGTTCCCCCCCCCAGGACAGTGTGTGTGTCTGCATGTATGTCCGCGCGTGTGTACCCATGTGTGTTCACCTGTGTCCGTGTGTGTGTGTGTGTCCGCGTGTATGCTCTTGTGTGTGTGTGTGTGTGTGTGTGTGTGTGTGTGTCCGTCCGACTGTGTATGTGTGTCTGAGTGTATGTTCTCTCCCCGTGACAGGACAGTGTGTGTGTGTCTGCATGTATGTCTGTGTGTGTGTGTGTCCGTGCGAGCGCACGGGTGTGTTCTCTCCCCCTGACCCGAGACAGCGGCCTCACCTTCTGCCTCCTCCGCCAGCTCTTCCTCGTTGGCACTGGCCCCAGATGCCTCCATCTCCTCATCCTCAGCGGCAGGCGGGAAGGCCGTCTCCTCACTTGCCGCAGCGGGGGTCTTYTTCTTCTTCCTCCGCGCATTCCTCTCCTTCTCCTGGGACAGGACAGGAGCGGTCACGGTTGGGGACGCCCTGTGTCTGCACGGCCGCGCGGGCAGCCTTCCCACTCAGCCCGCGGTGGCGGCCATGCGGGCCAGGGCTATTTTTACCCTAGAGGCTTCGTAGTGCCATGTGTCCCAGTGGGACCCTGGGCATGGGCGGGGCCAGCCATAGTGTCACYGTGCACACTCGGAGCATGGGTGGAGGGGCTGTGGATACCGACTCGGGGAGTACAACATGGCCATGACCCTCCAAGGCCAGCAAGGCACACCCTGAAGTTTGGACTCTGGGGACTGGCCAGGGGCACAGCGGGATCCCATGGGGAAAGAAAAAGCCCAGGGCCGCCAGCCCTGGGTGATGAGGACTCTACAGGAAGGCGACATTGGAGTCCAGGTCTGGGTGAGAGGGTGTTTTCTGCAGTCCCGCCTTTCCCTCAGACCACCTCTACTTCTCACACTCAGGGCCCTGCCTCACCCTCCCAGCAGAGAAGCATTCCAAAGCCTCTCCGGGCTGCACTTCCGTGTCCCTCCTCTGCGCTGGGGCAAAGCCCAACAGCGGAGGATTCCTCCCTAAGCCTGGACTGCGAAGTGGCAGTCAGGACACAGACTAGTGGTGAGGTGACCAGGATCCCCTTCCCCTCGCCATGGAGGGCTTTTTGACTCTAGCATGGGGTAAGCCTGGTCCCACAAGGGACAAGATGTGGCCCAGTCACCCTCATATCTCAGATGATGCCCCTAGTGCTGCTTTGGCATCACCCAAAGGGAGTGCAAGCGGACACAGCCTCTGAGAAACAGGCCAGGAGGGAAGGAGCGCGGCGGGTGGAGACCACAACGGAGGGTCTTTTCCAGGGGAAGATGGAAGACAGCGGGAGGGGGGGGGGTCATAGGCCAGAAAAAGCCACCAAGGTCAGAAGCTGGTGACAGACCATAGTTCTGCTACACTGACCGGTGACGTTCTGTCCCGGAAACCTAGCATGGCCAGGCTCTGGGGCTTGCTGTGTCCATTGTCACAGGATCCGGGGACACAGGACAAAGGGGAACTACACGCCCATCTGTCCATCACCATCTCTATGCCAACGCTAGGCCTCAGGCTTGTTCTAAGTATACACAGACCTCGTGGACGTTGGCCTTGCCACCCACGCCCACACAGGGTCTGGTGTTGGCACCTCCCCAGAGGCCCAGGCTCCAGTCTGCGGGTGTGAGGGTGTCGTGGCATGTGGCCGGGGATCCCCTTCCTCTGTCTATCTTTAGCAACAGGAACTAGGCAGCAGGCTGCAGGGACACTCACAGGAAGCGGGAGCCATCAGCATGGCAGAGCCACGGGCAGGCGACAGCACACCCTGTGTTTCCAGAACCTACGGGGAACGCAGCCATAGCCCCAGTACCAAAGGGCTGCTAGGCGTGCGGAAGCGGTGTTTTGGAGATGCGAACTCACTCACGTGACAGATGGCATTTACTAAGCACCTACTGCACACCAGGAATCTGCGAGGTGTCATATCACACGTAGACACAGCCACCCTGCCACATGGCTCTCACCACTCCAGGCAGCCCCCAACGCTTGACGTCAGCTCCAGATCACCAGTCCTGCACTCTGCATAGTGTAAGTCTGCTCTCCAGACCCCGCGCCAGCCCCAGGGACTTCACACGGGCGGTTCCCTGCCTGAACACCCTTCCCCCAGAGAGCGAAGACTCACTTCCTTCAACGTCACCTTCCCAGAGGCCCTCTCTGATTTCCCTGGGGGATTAACCAATGCCCTGCAAACCCTCACTCTCTCTGCATCTCTGTCTCGGCACCTTTGGGCCACGGGCTGGAAGTTACCCGTCTCTTAACGAGACCTACTCCTCTTCAGCTCGGGCCTTTGCTGCTCCAACAGCTCCTCTCCCACACCTGGAGTAGAGCCAAGCTCTCCATGACCACGTCATTACACAAATGAGCCTCAGAGACAACGGCGATGATACCGGCTCCGAGACAAAGCTCGGAGTCAAGGAGGCCTGCCTGCCTGCTAGGGTTCGAGTACATCCCGGCCTGGAGCGTTTCCCAGCAGCCACAGAGACAAGACAGCAGACGGAAGCAAGGCCGGCAGGGCCGGCGCCCAGATGACACACTGAGCAACCTGGAGGCCGAGCCCCGAGGGCCAGGACACAGACAGAAGGGCAGCCTTCGGCCACACAGAGGGGGAGGGAGACCTCAGCGAGGACAAGGCTGCCAAATGTTACATAACCTGCGACACGCAGGCCCCACCCAAGCTCCCGTTTCCTGATGAGTTTCCAGCAGCCAAGTGCAGGCCAGGCCTGGGATCATCGGGAGGGACACCCACTGACCTCCTGCCTCCCCTGCTCCTTGGGTGGCCAAGGGTGGCATGCCTTCCTGCTCTCGGACGGGGCTGGGCCAGTAGCCACAAAGGCCTTAGCCACTGCTTCAGGACTCAGAGGACAGACGGGACCCTCTTGCTCTTGTAGTTTTCTTTTTGAGACACAGTCCTGTAGCCTAGGCTGATGATCTCCTGATCCTCCTGCCTCAAGCCTCCTCAGTGTCATGAAACCCAGTTTGGCCTGCCCTCTTACAGGGCGGCCTGATGTCRAGTGGGTGGGAACAGACAGCCTGGTCGGGGCTTCTCCACAGGCCAGCTCATCCTCTCACGACAGGGTGCTCGCTCTATACTTCAGGGGTGTCCGCCTCTGCTCACTGCGCTTCTGGTGATCCTTAGGACCAGCCAGTGCTTGAGGCTGCCTGGGGAGAGAACCAGCCCTCCTTCTCTACAGGCTTCGGCCAGAGCAGCCACCTGAATAACAGACAAATCCTGGGACAGGGCAGGGGCCCTTTCCTGGGCAGCCTGGCTCCAACCCGCTCAGACCAGAGTCACCTCAGCTCAACAGCTCGCCACGATTCCCACACCCCGCTACGGAAGCAGCGAGCCCCTCAGGAAACTCCAGCCACACCTCTGCCCACTCAACATGGACTCTGTCCTACTCTGTGACCTGGGCCAGACGCTGGACTGTCCACACCGGAAGGCACCGGCTCCCCGTACACTCCTGAAGCAGGTGGGAACTGAGGCCAAGCTGTGTGCTCTGAGCACAAACCGCAGGGCAGCAAAGCCAGAGCACACACCCACCAGGCCAGAGCCCCGTGTCCTTTGGGGTGACTCTATGCATGCAGGCTTGCATCCATCTATCACCTGGGACAGACACACCTCCCACCCCGAGGAAGACCCTGAGCCCTCTGCCATCAGCACCCCACGGCTTTAGCTGATGGGGAGCTGGCGAGTTGCCTCGTGTCCCCTTCCAAGTACTGCCCTGTCACTTGGGAAGAATGCACCCTCCCCCAGAGACCTTGGAGGCAATTGTTAGCCTTTCCATTTCATAGGCAGAGAAACTGAGGCATAGAGGGGACAAGACTCTTGGCTTAAGCGGTGCAGCCTAGATACACACACACACACACACACACACACACACACACACACCTATTAGCAGACAGCCCTTGGTAATTGCTGCAGTGACTGCAAGGGCTTCAGGTACCTAGAGGATACGGGGTAGGTGGCTGTGATGTCAGTGACATCACAGGGATATGATGGCAGGGGATATGACAAAGAGCAGGCAGGCAGGGAGCCTCCAGAGTGCCCCCCCATTCACGGGCACCTCTTTTCTGTCCAGTACCATTGTCCCTCCATCCACCTTCCACCTGAAGAAATGGCTTAGTAGGTTACACGGTGCTCAACCCACAAGCTCGGGCCTGGCCCTTCCTAGCGACTGGTACTCAGGCCCACTGTCTCCTTGAGAGCAGAGGGAGCAGTCCCCTGGACACACGGAGAGTTGGACAGTCACACACTCAGGGGGCCACGGGCCGTAAGCAATAGCTGGGCATGAGGGTGGGCTGAGGAGGGCTTGAGAAGAGCCCTGACTTACTGATGCTGTCTCTGGCCTGCTCTACTGCCCTCCACCATGCCACGCACTGCTATGCACCCTGCTCTGGGYCTCAGTGGGCGGCAGGAAAGGCAACACATCTTCAGCTGCACAGAAACCCACACGACTTTAAACCCAGGGAGAAAGATGGACTGCAGGGTGTCCTCCCAAGCCTCAGACCACGGCGGGAGACTGGACGGGTGGTAGAGTTACTCAGTTCTGAGTTCACACACCCACTTAGGTGGCTAAAGAGCTTCCCTGGGCCTCAGTTTCCCCAGCCCTAAAATGCTGATGACTGATGACGTCAAGCATGTACATGATGGGGGGGGGAGGGATCATGGAAAGGCAGTGCAGCCATGGGTGTAAAGAGGTCCTGCTCAGAGACACTCACGGCTTTCAATGTGGGACGTGTCTGGCCCCCAAGCCTCCCTCCAGCCTGTGTCTTTGGGGACCTTCATTCCCTGCCCCTGGAGCCTTCCTGTTCACTCATGGCCCTCTGCCTCTGGGTCTCCAATCCAGGGCACTGAAGGTGACAGCAGATTCCTGGCCGAGTCAGGGCCCAGCCCACCCATACCTCCCCCCCCATGCAGGTGCCAGGCAGCCAAGGGCCACATGATCGAGGCTGTGGGAGGCCTGGCTGTCCCCAGTCCCCAGGGGGCCCAGCCCACAAGTTCTGGCCAGACTCACCATCTTTAGCTTGTGTTGCTGAAGGATCTCATCCAGGTTCTGCCTCTTCTTGTAGTTGAAGTAGAAGTTCTTACACTGCGACACGGTCTTGGAGCCCACCATCCGGGCGATGGCTGACCAGTTCCTCCCATGTTCCAGGAGGCCTGCAGGAGGAGGGCAGGTGAGGGAATCACTACAACCCCAAACCAAGGGGCACAGCCAGGGACCAGGAAACAAGCGGTGACAGGCATGGCCCCAAGCGAGGCCACGGTTGAGATTCTAGGGGGCAGAAGACAGCCTCCCGGATCCTCCCCTCCCCAGTTGGGCGGGAGCTGTGGTGACCCAGCTCTGACACTGCACAGCTGCAGCGAGGCCTCAGGAGAGCAGGCCTGCTTTCCGGTCTCACCATAGGTGAAGGGGAAAGAGCTCTGGAAAAGCAGAGGTCGGGGCAGGGCCACGCTGGGGAGGGGAGCCGGGCGAGCTTGGGCCCCCACACCTCAAGAGCCACACACCAGGCTCAGGGGCCCACCTGGCGCTCAGCAGCCAGGGCGGGTGAATCTGTCTCAAGTCACAGCGTGAGACCACATGGTGGGGTGATCCTCAGATCTGCGGAGCCCCCCTCCACCCCACCAAGGCCACAGACCTCACTGCTCCCAAGCTCTGAGGCCACAAACCCTGGGCTAGAATAAAAGGCTGTGGACCCTCCAGACACCTCACCAACCTTTGAGGGGTGCCAGCTCCCCAAGGCAGTGACAGAACCTGCCCCTGTGGATGGCGGTTAGGAGGCCACTTGTGACAACCCTAAGTCCCATTTCCTACCACCAGGCTTCACATCATTTTCTTCTACACAAGTCAAAGCAGAACAAGAGGCTGTAACTAGGAATTGCAGGGGGCGGGAAGGGGAGGGGGCCTGGCCCACCCCCTCTCACCTACCCCCTCATCAAACCCCAGTTGGTGGCTTACTACAAACAAAGGAAACAATAAAAACCCCAACACACCAGCAAGTGACCCCCTAGGTCTCCGCGGCTTTGAATAGGTCTGTCTTGCCCCTCCCCCACACCCTGGTCAAGACTGGAAGGTTTCCCACCCACCTCACCCAGCTCAGGAGTGGGTCTGAAGCCTCAGCTTCCCACTGTAGCAGCCTGAGGGAGATGGGGGGGCATGGTATGGGGGAGGTGCAAGACAGCCAGGCCACCTGCTGGCCTACAGTGACCACAAGAGCCACGTGGCCCCAGAGCTGCTTCTCAGGGATCCTCAAGGGCAGGAGGGAGCGGAGGGCCAGGGCTCAGGATCAAGTGTAACTCAGCCTGACCTTTCCCTCCACCCGCGCCAGCAGCAGCTGCCACTTGGAGAGCCTGGCGGCTGGGGCTGCGTTTATTTATATTACCCGAGTGCAGTCCAAGAGGGCCCAGCAAACACGTCAGGCCGAGGGATCGCAGGCCCGGAACCCCAGGGCAGGTCTCCATTTGGAGCTGTTGGGGGTGGGGTGCCTGAAGAGTTGGGGGGGGGCGAGATGGCCCGACCCCGGGGAGCAGACATTTCCAAATTCAGTTAAGTCAACAGAGAGTCCCAACAGCTGGGTCTCCCAACTAACTCAGCCTATGGGAGCAAGGAACTGTCGGGGGGGGGGGGGGTGACGCTCAGCTGTTCCCCAACACGTGTGGTCATGGAAGAGCAAGGCAGAGCTGTCGGGGAGCCCTACCCGGAGTGTGCCACAGAGCCCGTGTTCTAGGAACCTGACACTGGGGGGTTGTGCACAGGAGCACTCCCCAGCCCRTTGTAGCGACAGCCCAGCTGCCCCGTCCACCCCGGGGAGCCCCTCTGAGAATGCCCCAGCCAAGCTCGGCGGCGCCAAGACTAAGTACAGCCTCCTTCCAGGGGATCTTGGCTGCACCCTAGAAAGGCGAGAAGGAGCGCCAGGGAAAGGGGAGCCGTGGTCATGGGTCCAAAACTCCAAGTCCCCACCACCACCACCACCACCACCACCGCATGTGCAGCCTGTAGCCCCATCACAGTCCCCGTCACCAGCCAACCCCACCCTCCAGCCCCATCCCCAGCTGGGGACCACTCACATCCTCTCATCTGCGTCTCCCCCTCGGCCAAGTTTTCCGGAAACATCCGGCTGGAAGGATGCTCCAGGGAGCGGAGCAGGGATTAGGAGGCTGTGGCCGGGCGCAAGGCTCCTTAGGGCTTCTTGCTGGTACCCCCGAGTTCTATCTCTGTTCACATCCTCAGGAGCCAAAAGCAGGCACCGGGGGTGGGCCCAGGACTCCTCCAGCCACTGCTACCAGCTGCCCCAGAGAGCAGCGCAGAGTGCCCTTCCTGCCCGCGAGGGGAGTGAGGGCCAGCGGCAGCGGGAAGTTGTCAGTTCTGTGTGCTGGGTTTCTCTGTGCCAGGCGTCACCAGTGCGCACGCGGCGTCTGCAGATCTTCCAGGCACCAGTGTCTCACGGAGGACACTTGGGGAGGGTGCTGTCCCGGAGTCCCCAGACCCACCAAGCCACAAGAAATCCGAAAGCCCCGGGCAAGACAGGACCAGGCAGCCGTATCCCTAAACGGCTGGGCTGTGGGACCCAGGGCTCCCTCCGCACAGCTCTTCTTGCTGCCTGACCCAACGAGCAGCGTCAGGACTGAATGTGACCTCCAGACGCGGCGGGCGGGGGCGGGCGGGGGCCGGGCACAGGCCCAGGTTCGGCTGGGCGGGCCAACTGGCACAGGCTCCCTCCCTCTCTCCCCATCCGTGGCAGCGTCAGCAGCGGTAAGAACAGACTGAGGGATCCAGAGAAACAGAGCTCCCACCCCCGGCAGGCAGGGAGCAAGCAGCCTCTTCCGCCCGCCCGCCCGCCAGCCAGCCCTCCCGCCAGCCGGTTCCACCTGCGGTCGCACCCCCCCCCCTTCCTCACAGGCCCCCAAAGCCTGGACCAGTCAGCCTCCCGGAGGGCTGTGGGTGGCCAAGGCTTTCTATGGGGGTGGAGGGTGGGGAACTTGGGATGTACTTAGGAGTACTCTGACACTACAACCATTTGTGTGTGTGGTGGGGGGAAGGCCTGGGACTCCCAGAGGTCTGGCCGAGGGTCTGGGGACCCTGGCTACCTAATACATCCTCTATTCTCCGAGAGCACCTGCTGCGAGGTCCCAAGGGYTCCCGGGAGGCCAAGACGACTAAACTGCCTTCTAGAGCAGCATCCGGTCAGGCTGACTTCTAGAACCAACTCTTTCCTCTGGCCCTTGCCCTTCCGTTCTGTTCTCGAAGTCCAGAGGACAGGGACAGACAGATTGGAGCTGCCCTGCATCCCTGGCCAGCTGGCGGAGGGATCCCAATAGTGCTGAGGACACAGGTCGTTCCACAGAAGCCACTGTGCTCCACAGGGGACGCCAAAGGGCTGGCCCTATGCGAGCATACCCCTGTGAAAAAATCAGGGTGCTCCTGGAAGGAAACCCCGAAGCTCCTACGGCTGAAGAGCTACAGAGAACAGATAGCTCTACTGCTCCCAACCCTGAGAAGGCCCCAGGACATTTGCATCTGCTCAAGAAAGCATTCTGGGTCCTGCCTCTGGCCCTGGAGGTGGGGGTGGGTATGGTGGCATCTCGTCTCCATCGCATCTACTCCCTGAGACCAGCTCTTTGCTGCAGCCTTCCATGACCGCTTCCCTTCCACACTCATGGGTTCTGCTTGGGCGGCAAATGGCTCTCAGAAAGGAGCGAAGCTCTGGGCAGCTGAGTGTCTGAGGCTGGGACCTGTGAGGGTCCCAGGAGTCTGTCCTGGGAGTGTTTGGCCCGTGTGCTGGGTGCAACGGTTTCGCCAGCCTGCCTTGCGGTCTTGGGTTCTCCCACCCCACTAATTTCTAAGGAAGGAATTTCAGAGGCAGCTACTTAGGAAGTGAAATTGGCCAAGACAGGAAGTCAAGGCAGGGGGCCTGAGTCAGGGCCTGAAGCTGGCAGAGCGCTGAAGGAGCCAGTAGCCACAGAGGGCAGGAAGAAATGGTGGCCAAAGGTGACCCTTTCTCATGTACTACCTGGGCCATGAAGCGCCCCGGTGGCGTAGGGGCTGTGACTATTCCAGCCCCATCCCCTCTCACAGGGGTCTGTAAGCCTCTGAGGTAACACAGGGGACAATTGGCTCTCCCACTGTCTGGGGCTTCCAGATCCCCCAGGAAGAAGCTTAGGAGGGCACCCCACCTCAACCGCCACCCTCAGCTTCTTAAGAATCCCTTGCAAAATAAAACCTTCCCAGAGCAAGAAGTCAGAGAAACGTGTCCTCCCTGTCCTGAGGCCTCTAGCCACATCCTCCTTCCTTAAGAAATATTGAGCCTGCTCTGGACTCACAAGGGATGGATGTGTGATCATTGAGAACCAGCCAGCGGCCCTGAGACCCACAGTATCCCACGTGGGGCACTGGGCGTCCTGGGGGGACACCTGGCAGGACCTTACCCTTGAACCTGCCCTGGCTGCCTTCTCCCCAAAACGCCTCAGACCTCAGCACCTGTACTTGCCAATCACTGGGACAATGGCCGTACTCCAAACCGTGTCAGACAAAGTCATCAGGGCTCGACCTAAGGCCAGCTGGCCACCCACGGAGCCACAGGCAGCCTGGTCTGCAGGGTCCGAATGTCCTGTCCCCAGACATCCCTGAGCCATGCCCCTCGACCATGCCACGTTCTCACGGGCAAAACGGAAACACGGTGCATGTGGAAACTGGGGTCACAAGGGCCGTTCACTACCTGTTCTTCCCAAGCACAGGGATGCCGGCCCAGAGTGAGGCGAGGCGGGAGCCGCTCCTTTAGGGCACTGATTAGGGGCAAGAATCCAGAGTCAACCCCATGACTGGCCATACCTTAACCCGCACAGGAGCCCTGCTTCTCCCTGGGAATCACCACAACGCAAGAGGCCAGATGCCCCCAGACACTCCTCTGAGGCCTGACTATGGGGACCCCCACACCCTCTTCATCTCCACACTTGGATGGAGCCTGGCGCTCATGGCCCCTGAACTCAGCGCACTGGCCACCGGCTGGCCACACTACTCACTGCTGTGTGCAAGGCCCCCAACGAGGCACACGCTGCACTCTTAGAAAGGTCAGCCTGGCCCGGCAATGGGACAGTGTGAACTCCAACAGCACAGTGGCTGAGCCTCCCCACCAGGCCTAGGTACTCAACCGTGAGAAGGAGGAGACCTGACCACAGCCACTGGCAGTCAGGGCTCTCAAGAGAGGGTGTGTCACTGAGCAGAGCTGGCCGGGACACACCATTGCCTGCTCTGGAGACAGCATCCAATGACCCTGGTCTAAGCCACTACCCTCCAACCACTGGCTCTGCCCAGGGCCAGAATTCCTTAGGGGTCAGGCTAATAATCTCTCCTTAGGGAACTTGGGGCTTGTGGCCCAGCCCTATAGCCCCCCACATTCCCCCAACCACACTCCCACCCCCAACTGGAATCTCTGTCCCAAGGCAGGCAGGGGCCAGGCCCCTGGATGTAGCCAGTTTCTACRGAGGCAGTTTCCAGCTCAGGCCCCACCCAAGTGTGAGCCCGGGAAAGCAGCCCTGCCCCGTAAGCGCGCGTGCGGCACACACACACACACACACACACACACACACACACACACACACATATCATGGGCCATCAGGGAGCCAGAATCCAACTCCAGGTCCCTCCCATCCCTTTGAAACCCCACCTTTGTCACCGCTGCCACTGTGGCCTCTCCACTTCTGCCTCTCATATCCGCACCGCACCGTCTGGGCTTCTAATGTCTCACTTGAGCGCACTGTCCCTGACACGGGCTATCCGCCCCACTGGCTGCCCTTCCTTCATTACTTAACGCGGTAGCCTAGCGACCAAGCCATTTAATCCCCTCAGCACTAAGTCCTGTTTCACAACCTGAGAGCCTAGAACCCCGATCCCAGACCCCCACGTCAGCGCTATGCCACCTTGGGTAGCTCATTGCACTCTCCCCTTTTCTGCATAAGAGCGGCTCGCTCCACCTATGCCTGCGCAACTTCTTGGCAGGTCATGCCCCGTCCCCCCCTCTCCCGCRTCCCGCCCCTCGGGACACAGGCGAGCCTCAGCCCCCTGCTCTAGGTACCCACTCAAGGCAGATTCCACAGGATGCAGAGTCGGGACTCCAATCCAGCCTGTGTGCTGCTGCCCTGAGCACCCACTGTATACCAAGTACTGCAAACATTTGGCTCCTACTGTAAGGATGAACCTGGGCGGCACGGGACACGGGGCGGAAATGGGGAAGCAGTCGGACCGGGAGCTGTGGAGGCGGTGGGGCTGGGGCAAGGGACCAGGCCTCCACGGCCAGCTATCAACTAATTATCGACTACTGATCAAACAGCCGCTCGGATCCTGCTGAACTGGACAACATTCCCACAGCAGCGTTATGACCASCCGGAAGTTATGCTCAGGGACAGACCATACGAGGGACCAGAAGGGTCACGCCGCCGAGAGTGGGCCGACTAAGGAGGACTCTGGCTAGGGGTGGTGGGACAGCACTCGGGAGGCAGAGGCCCGCACCTCTTCAAGGTCAAGGCTACAGAGAGACCCAGTCTTTAAAAAAGAAGGAAAAAGAGGGAAAAGGGAAATCCTGAGGATCAGGGGAGGGGAGTGGGGGTGGGAGTGGGGTTGCGAGGTCATGACAGGAAGGAGGCCAGCAGTGTGTGACCGCCACCTGAGGTGGGACGTGGGTGCGGAACTGTCCCTGGAGCCTCAGAAGGAATGGGTCCTGCCCACACTTTGCACCTCTAGTTTCCTGGGCAAGGGAAGGAAAAATTTCCTATTGTGCTGAAGCCAGTGATATACAGACGAAGAAAGTGACTGGTCCCGACCACACACACAGGAAATCCAACTAGGTTTCTCTGGGGGCTGGATTCTCCTGCAGCTGGCCTTCACAGCTGGGCTACGGAGGACGCTCCAGTGGTCTAGGGACACCTGGTTGCTTGCCTGCCTGGGTTCCCTGAGGGCCTGCTTCTCGGTGGGCTCCGACCCCGCACTGGGCCAAGGATGGGTGGGTACCGTCTGCCTGGGACGCAGCTCGGCTGGGGTCATTTTCCTCTCGGAGTTGTCAGCACTCTCTCGGCAGGGTGCTCTGGAACATTCTTAGCCTCTCACCCCCACAGGCTGTGGAAAAGGAGCTACCACGGGCTCTGCGCACCTGCCTCCCCGCCCCCGCCTCCGGAACAGCCATCAGCAGCCACTGCGAGCAGGCATAATTGTCCAGATTGCTGTAATTCACAGCAGCAACCCGCGCCGGCGCTCACGGCGCTATTTCAAATGTCACTGAGCAGGGCCGGTGCACACGGGCCCCAGGATCAGTGGGGACGAGCTCCCAGCCCTCCCTACAGGCCCTAACCTTGAGACAGTGGCATCGGAGCACTCCATCCCAGCTGGTGAGTCATCCCACCCCCTCCCACCTCCTGATCTGCCCTTCCAAAAGGGAGAGAGAGGAGCCTCCTGGTGTCGGGCAACAGCTAAGGGCTGGTGACAGCAGGAGGGTGTTTGAGGGGCTCTAAGAGCTCTGGGGTGGGGGGAAAGATGGGCACTTCCCGTGACACTTCGCAGTCAGTGTGCTGAGCCCCCAGGACCCATGCGTGAATAAAAGTAGAGGGGCCACATGATCTCCACAGAGGCAAGGCAGGAGTCACCCAGCACTCTGTCACCAGGTGAGCCCACGAGCAATGTGTATGTGTGGAGGAGGAGCTGGAGGGGTGGAGCTTCAGGTGCGTTGTGTAGCTCTCAAAGGCACACAAGAAACCCTGAAAAGAGCGCTGAGTGAGCGCAGCCAGGCGTGAGCGCTACAGCGGCAGCACCGTTCCTGTAAGCATCAGGGCAAAATGACTTCTAGCCACAGACCGGAAGTCCATTAGTGCTGCCTCGCCCTTGTACTGATGGGCAGCAGGGACCGATAATGGGTACGGGATTTCCATCTAGGGYGTGGAAGCTTGTAGCTTACCACTGTGGGTAAATGTAGGTGGATGTGTTTTGGGTTTGTTTGTTTGAGGCAGCGTCTCAGGCAGTCCAGCCCATGCTGTCTTCCCACTTGCTATGAACGCATGATACTGTTCTCACTGTGACACCGAATTCATGATCCCCCTGCCTCTGCCTTCCAAGTGCTGGGATTAAAAGCATGTCCCGCGATGCCCRGGTTAATAGACAGCTTTTCAGTGGTCAAGCCTGTTATACATACTTTGCGGAGATTAAACCATGGGAATCAGACCATTACGTAAAGACTTTTTAGAATTCATACCACAAACCACAACGTAGACACACACGCAAAAACAAAAAAAAACAAAAACAAAAACAAAAAACAAAAAACAAAAAACAAAGAACAACACAGCCCCTCTGGGGTGACGGCACACTGCACCCAGCCAGCAGGAGACACAATCTCAGAGCCCTGTGAACAGATATCTCCACTGTCCTTTCTGAACGACAGCCAGCCCCCAGGCCAAGCCCACCCCTGGGTGAGAGGGCACATGGCCCTGGCGGAGAACCAGGAGCACTTAAAGGCTCCTCCAGGTTGGCCGCTCTCAGGTTGGTATGGGACACTTCCTGCTGGGCCCATTAAACCCTCAGTGAGCCTCAAGAATGGGGAGAAGCAGTCTGAGGACCGGGGCCACAGGTGGCAGTGGTGGCAGGTGTCAGAGCTCCTAGTCGAAGCCAATGGTCCCAGCATGCGCACCACAGCCTGGACACAACCGAGGAGCCGGGGCAGGGGCAGGGGCAGGGCCTGAGCAGAGTGTRAGGGATGGGAGCCGAGGGCCTGGGGTCCCTGCTCCTCAGGGTGTCACCTCTGGAGCTGTGGGAGGCCTTCAGCCGGGACTCCTCATCCATGATGCGGGGCAGAAACGGGAGCTACATCTCAGAGAAGGGTCAGGCGGCCACTGAGGCAGGAGGCAACTGCGAAGCACACTCAAGGGAGCAGGGGCTGTGTGTCTCAGGGACACGGGGAAGTGTGTCTCAGGGACACGGGGAAGTAGGGACAGATGTTCACAGTTGCTAGCTCTGGGACCCTCAGTGAAAGCCACCCATCCTAAGACTCCTAATGCCTGGCTTCAACCCCTTGTAGCCATCCTGGCTCTCCTATCTTAGAGGTGGGTAAACTGAGGGCATGGATACCAGGGCCCCAGGAGGCGTCCCCATAAAGGTCAGAGCTCAAAGAGGGGTGCTGGGGTAGGGGTCCTGTCTAGCCAGCAGGGTGTGGCAGTAAGGTGTCAACCTCAGAGGGTGTGACTGCCTAGCCCAGCCTGTCATGTCACATGTCACAAGGTTACCAACAGCCAGCGACTCCCTGATTCTGAAAATTCAGTCTTGGYCTTGTGATGTAGACAACTATTAAGACTGTTGCCGGGCCTACTGTGGAATACACCACCAAAACCTAGGCACGAATTCCAAATGTTTGCAGAGCACAGACTTGCACCCAGCATGGGGACCTCTGAGACCCACATAAGAGCCCTCCAATGCCACTGACACTGTGGCTGGCCTCAATGGCCTGGGAACTATAGCGCCACCAAGCCACCAAGCACCGTGGCCACTGTGCTCAAGGACCAGCAGAGCTAGCTCCTCGCACTCAATCCACAGGCCCCTGAGCCATCCA